>JAVRKA010000755.1:0-54710 GCA_034508555.1 Venustoraphidia nigricollis | reverse complement strand
TTTTTGAAATGCCTTTCAGGAAACTACATCTGAAAATGCCTATCAGCACCTATATTTTGAAATGCCTATCGGCACCTATATTTTAAATGCTTATCTGCAACTATATCTGATATGCCTATCGGCACCTATATCTGAAAATGCCCCATTGGCACCTATTTTTGAAATGCCTATCGGAAACTACATCTGAAATGCCTATCAGCACCTTTATTTGAAATGCCTATCGGCAAACCATATCTGAAAATGCCTATCGACACCTATATTTGAAAATACCTATCGGCTTCTATATCTAAAATGCCTATCGGCACCTATTTTTTAAAAATGCCAATCGGCAAACTATATCTGAAAATGCCTATCGGCACTTATTTTTTAAAATGCCAATTAGCAACTATATCTGAAATGCCTATCGGCACCTATTTTTGAAATGCCTATCGGAAAACTACATCTGAAATGCCTATCAGCACCTATATTTGAAATGCCTATCGGCAACTATATCTGGAATGCCTATCGGCACCTATATTTGAAATTCTTATCGGCTTCTATATCTGAAATGCCTATCGACACCTATTTTTAAAATGCCAATTAGCAAACTATATCTGAAATGCCTATCGGCAACCTATATCTGAAATGCCTATCGGTACCTATTTTCGAAAAGCCTATCGGAAAACTACATCTGAAAATGCCTATCAGCACTTATATTTGAAAATGCCTATCGGCAACCATATCTGGAATGCCTATCGGCACCTATATTTGAAAATGCCTATCGGCTTCTATATCTGAAAATGCCTATCGGCACCTATTTTTTAAAATGCCAATCGGCAAACTATATCTGAAATGCCTATCGGCGCCTATATCTGAAAATGCCTATCGGCACCTATTTTTGAAATGCCTTTCAGGAACTACATCTAAAAATGCCTATCAGCACCTATATTTGAAATGCCTATCGGCAAACCATATCTGGAATGCCTATCGGCACCTATATTTGAAATACCTATCGGCTTCTATATCTGAAAATGCCTATCGGCACCTATTTTTTAAAAATGCCAATCGGCAACTATATCTGAAATGCCTATCGGCACCTATATCTGAAAATGCCTATCGGCACCTATTTTTTGAAATGCCTATCGGAAACTACATCTGAAATGCCTATCAGCAACCTATATTTTGAAATGCCTATCGGCAACTATATCTGGAATGCCTATCGGCACCTATATTTGAAATTCTTATCGGCTTCAATATCTGAAATGCCTATCGACACCTATTTTTAAAATGCCAATTAGCAACCATATCTGAAATGCCTATCGGCACCTATATCTGAAATGCCTATCGGTACCTATTTTTTAAAAAAGCCTATCGGAAAACTACATCTGAAATGCCTATCAGCACTTATATTTTGAAAATGCCTATCGGCAACCATATCTGGAATGCCTATCGGCACCTATATTTGAAATGCCTATCGGCTTCTATATCTGAAAATGCCTATCGGCACCTATTTTTAAAATGCCAATCGGCAAACTATATCTGAAAATGCCTATCGGCGGCCTATATCTGAAATGCCTATCGGCCACCCTATTTTTTGAAATGCTTTTTCGGAAACTACATCTGAAATGCCTATCAGCACCTATATTTGAAATGCCTATCGGCAACCATATCTGGAATGCCTATCGGCACCTATATTTGAAAATGCCTATCGGCTTCTATATCTGAAAATTTTCTATCGGCACCTATTTTTAAAATGCCAATTGGCAAACTATATCTGAAAATGCCTATCGGCACTTATATCTGAAATGCCTATCGGCACCTATTTTTGAAATGCCTATCGGAAAACTACATCTGAAATGCCTATCAGCACCTATATTTGAAATGCCTATCGACAAACCATATCTGGAATGCCTATCGGCACCTATACTTGAAAATGCCTATCGGCTTCTATATCTGAAATGCCTATCGGCACCTATTTTTTAAAATGCCAATCGGCAACTATATTTGAAAATGCCTATCGGCACCTATATCTGAAATGCCTATCGGCACCTATTTTTGATATCCCTATCGGAAAACTACATCTGAAAATGCCTATCAGTACCTATTTTTTGAAATGCCTTTCGGCAACCATATCTGAAAATGCCTATCGACACCTATATCTGAAATGATTATCGGCACCTATTTTTAAAATGCCAATCGGTAACTATATCTGAAAATGCCTATCGGCACCTATATCTGAAAATGCCTATCGGCATCAATTTTTGAAATGCCTATCGGAAAACTACATCTGGAATGCCTATTAGCACCTATATTTTGAAATGCCTATCGGCAAACCATATCTGGAATGCCTATCGGCACCTATATTAGAAAATGCCTATCAGCTTCTATATCTGAAAATGCCTATCGACACCTATTTTTTAAAAATGCCAATCGGCAAACTATATCTGAAATGCCTATCGGCACCTATATCTAAAATGCCTATCGGCACCTATTTTTGAAATGCCTATCGGAAAACTACATCTGAAATGCCTATCAGCACCTATATTTGAAAATGCCTATCGGCAAACCATATCTGAAAATGCCTATCGACACCTATATTTGAAATACCTATCGGCTTCTATATCTAAAAATGCCTAGAGGCACCTATTTTTTAAAATGCCAATCGGCAAACTATATCTGAAATGCCTAACGGCACCTATATCTGAAAATGCCTATCGGCACCTATTTTTTGAAATGCCTATCGGAAACTACATCTGAAATGCCTATCAGCACCTATATTTGAAATGCCTATCGGCAAACTATATCTGGAATGCCAATCGGCACCTATATTTGAAATTCTTATCGGCTTCTATATCTGAAATGCCTATCGGTACCTATTTTCGAAAAGCCTATCGGAAACTACATCTGAAATGCCTATCAGCACTTATATTTGAAATGCCTATCGGCAAACCATATCTGGAATGCCTATCGGCACCTATATTTGAAATGCCTATCGGCTTCTATATCTGAAAATGCCTATCAGCACCTATTTTTTAAAATGCCAATCGGCAAACTATATCTGAAATGCCTATCGGCGCCTATATCTGATATGCCTATCGGCACCTATTTTTGAAATGCCTTTCAGGAACTACATCTGAAATGCCTATCAGCACCTATATTTGAAAATGCCTATCGGCAACCATATCTGGAATGCCTATCAGCACCTATATTTGAAAATGCCTATCGGCTTCTATATTTGAAATGCCTATCGTCACCTATTTTTAAAATGCCAATCGGCAACTATATCTGAAATGCCTATCGGCACTTATATCTGAAATGCCTATCGGCACCTATTTTTGAAATGCCTATCGGAAACTACATCTGAAAATGCCTATCAGCACCTATATTTGAAATGCCTATCGGCAAACTATATCTGGAATGCCTATCGGCACCTATATTTGAAAATTCTTATCGGCTTCTATATCTGAAAATGCCTATCGACACCTATTTTTTTAAATGCCAATTAGCAAACTATATCTGAAATGCCTATCGGCACCTATATCTGAAATGCCTATCGGTACCTATTTTTAAAAAGCCTATCGGAAAACTACATCTGAAATGCCTATCAGCACTTATATTTGAAATGCCTAACGGCAACCATATCTGGAATGCCTATCGGCACCTATATTTAAAATGCCTATCGGCTTTTTATATCTGAAATGCCTATCGGCACCTATTTTTTAAAATGCCAATCGGCAACTATATCTGAAATGCCTATCGGCGCCTATATCTGAAAATGCCTATCGGCACCTATTTTTTGAAATGCCTTTCGGAAAACTACATCTGAAAATGCCTATCAGCACCTATATTTTGAAATGCCTATCGGCAAACCATATCTGGAATGCCTATCGGCAACCTATATTTGAAATGCCTATCGGCTTCTATATCTGAAATGCCTATCGGCACCTTTTTTTTAAAAATGCCAATTGGCAACTATATCTGAAAAAGCCTATCGGCACTTATATCTGAAATGCCTATCGGCACCTATTTTTGAAATGCCTATCGGAAACTACATCTGAAAATGCCTATCAGCACCTATATTTGAAATGCCTATCGACAACCATATCTGAAAATGCCTATCGGCACCTATACTTGAAATGCCTATTGGCTTCTATATCTGAAATGCCTATCGGCACCTATTTTTTAAAATGCCAATCGGCAACTATATTTGAAAATGCCTATCGGCACCTATATCTGAAAATGCCTATCGGCACCTATTTTTTGATATCCCTATCGGAAACTACATCTGAAATGCCTATCAGCACCTATATTTGAAATGCCTATCGGCAACCATATCTGAAATGCCTATCGACACCTATATTTGAAATACCTATCGGCTTCTATATCTGAAATGATTATCGGCACCGATTTTTTAAAATGCCAATCGGTAACTATATCTGAAATGCCTATCGGCACCTATATCTGAAATGCCTATCGGCACCAATTTTTGAGATGCCTATCGGAAACTACATCTGGAATGCCTATCAGCACCTATATTTGAAATGCCTATCGGCAACCATATCTGGAATGCCTATCGGCACCTATATTAGAAATGCCTATCAGCTTCTATATCTGAAATGCCTATCGACACCTATTTTTAAAATGCCAATCGGCAACTATATCTGAAATGCCTATCGGCACCTATATCTGAAATGCCTATCGGCACCTATTTTTGAAATGCCTATCGGAAACTACATCTGAAATGCCTATCAGCACCTATATTTGAAATGCCTATCGGCAACCATATCTGAAATGCCTATCGACACCTATATTTGAAATACCTATCGGCTTCTATATCTGAAATGATTATCGGCACCTATTTTTAAAATGCCAATCGGCAACTATATCTGAAATGCCTATCGACACCTATATCTGAAATGCCTATCGGCACCAATTTTTAAAATGCTTATCGGAAACTACATCTGAAATGCCTATCAGCACCTATATTTGAAATGCCTATCGGCAATCATATTTGGGATGCCTATCGGCACCTATATTTGAAATGCCTATCGGCTTCTTTATCTGAAATGCCTATCGGCACCTATTTTTAAAATGCCAATCGACTACTATATTTGAAATGCCTATCGGCACCTATTCTGAAATGCCTATCGACATCTATTTTTGAAATGCCTATCGGAAACTACATCTGAAATGCCTATCAGCACCTATATTTGAAATGCCTATCGGCAACCATATCTGGAATGCCTATCGGCAAATATATTTGAAATGCCTATCGGCTTCTAAATCTGAAATGCCTATCGGCACTAATTTTAAAATGCCAATCGGCAACTATATCTGTAATGCCTATCGGCACCTATATCTGAAATGCCTATCGGCACCCATTTTTGAAATGCCTATCGGAAACTACATCTAAAATGCCTATCAGCACCAATATTTGAAATGCCTATCGGCGACCATATCTGAAATGCTTATCGACACCTACATTTGAAATACCTATCGGCTTCTATATCCGAAATGCCTATCGGCACCTATTTTTAAAATGCCAATCGGCAACTATATCTGAAATGCCTATCGGCACCTATATCTGAAATGCCTATCGGCACCAATTTTTAAAATGCCTATCGGAAACTACATCTGAAATGCCTATCAGCACCTATATTTGAAATGCATATCGGCAACCATATCTGGAATGCCTATCGGCACCTATATTTGAAATGCCTATCGGCTTCTATATCTGAAATGCCTATCGGCACCTATTTTTAAAATGGCAATCGGCAACTATATCTGAAATGCCTATCGGCACCTATATCTGGAATGCCTATCGGCACCTATTTTCGAAATGCCTATCGGAAACTACATCTGAAATGCCTATCAGCACCTATATTTGAAATGCCTATCGGCAACCATATCTGGAATGCCTATCGGCACCTATATTTGAAATGCCTATCGGCTTCTATATCTGAAATGCCTATCGGCACCTATTTTTAAAATGCCAATCGGCAATTATATCTGAAGTGCCTATCGGCACCTATATTTGAAATGCCTTTCGGTACCTTTTTTTGAAATACCTATCGAAAACTACATCTGAAATGCCTATCAGCACCTATATTTGAAATGCCTATCGGCAACCATATCTGGAATGCCTATCGGCACCTATATTTGAAATGCATATCGGCTTCTATATCTGAAATTCCTATCGGCACCTATTTTTAAAATGCCAATTGGCAACTATATCTGAAATGCCTATCGGCACCTATATCTGAAATGCCTATCGGCACCTATTTTGAAATGCCTATCGGAAACTACATCTGAAATGCCTATCAGCACCTATTTTTGAAATGCCTATCGGCAACCATATCTGGAATGCCTATCGGCACCTATATTTGAAATGCATATCGGCTTCTATATCTAAAATTCCTATCGGCACCTATTTTTAAAATGCCAATCGGCAACTATATCTGAAATGCCTATCGGCACCTATATCTGAAATGCCTATCGGCACCAATTTTTGAAATGCCTTTTGGAAACTACATCTGGAATGCCTATCAGCACCTATAATTGAAATGCCTATCGGCAACCATATCTGGGATGCCTATCGGCACCTATATTTGAAATGCCTGTCGGCTTCTATATCTGAAATGCCTATCGACACCTATTTTTAAAATGCCAATCGGCAAATATATCTGAAATGCCTATCGGCACCTATATCTAAAATGCCTATCGGCACCTATTTTTGAAATGCCTTTCGGAAACTACATCTGAAATGCCTATCTGCTCCTATATTTGAAATGCCTATCGGCAACCAGATCTGAAATGCCTATCGACACCTATATTTGAAATACCTATCGGCTTCTATATCTGAAATGTCTATCGGCACCTGTTTTTAAAATGCCAATCGGCAACTATATCTGAAATGCCTATCGGCACCTATATCTGAAATGCCTATCGGCATCAATTTTTGAAATGCCTATCGGAAACTACATCTAAAATGCCTATCAGCACCTATATTTGAAATGCCTATCGGCAACCATATCTGGAATGCCTATCGGCACCAATATTTAAAATGCCAATCGGCTTCTATATCTGAAATGCCTATCGGCACCTATTTTTAAAATGCCAATTGTCAACTATATCTGAAATGCCTATCGGCACCTATATCTGAAATACCTATCGGCACCTATATCTGAAATGCCTAAAGGCACCTAATTTTGAAATGCCTATCGGAAACTACATTTGAAATGCCTATCTGCACCTATATTTGAAAAGCCTATCGGCAACCATATCTGGAATGCCTATCGGCACCTATTTTTAAAATGCCAATTGTCAACTATATCTGAAATGCCTATCGGCACCTATATCTGAAATACCTATCGGCACCTATATCTGAAATGCCTAAAGGCACCTATTTTTGAAATGCCTATCGGAAACTACATCTGAAATGCCTATCTGCTCCTATATTTGAAATGCCTATCGGCAACCATATCTGAAATGCCTATCTGCTCCTATATTTGAAATGCCTATCGGCAACCATATCTGAAATGCCTATCGACACCTATATTTGAAATACCTATCGGCTTCTATATCTGAAATGCCTATCGGCACCTGTTTTTAAAATGCCAATCGGCAACTATATCTGAAATGCCTATCGGCACCTATATCTAAAATGCCTATCGGCATCAATTTTTGAAATGCCTATCGGAAACTACATCTATAATGCCTATCAGCACCTATATTTGAAATGCCTATCGGCAACCATATCTGGAATGCCTATCGGCACCAATATTTAAAATGCCTATCGGCTTCTATATCTGAAATGCCTATCGGCACCTATTTTTAAAATGCCAATTGGCAACTATATCTGAAATGCCTATCGGCACCTATATCTGAAATACCTATCGGCACCTATATCTGAAATGCCTAAAGGCACCTATTTTTGAAATGCCTATCGGAAACTACATCTGAAATGCTTATCAACACCTATATGTGAAAAGCCTATCGGCAACCATATCTGGAATGCCTGTCGGCACCTATATTTAAAATGCCTATCGGCAACTATATCTGAAATGCCTATCGGCACCTATATCTGAAATGCCTATCGGCACCTATTTTTGAAATGCCTATCGGAAACTACATCTGAAATGCCTATCAGCACTTATATTTGAAATGCCTATCGGCAAACATATCTGGAATGCCTATCGGCACCTATAATTGAAATGCCTATCGGCTTCTATATCTGAAATACCTATCGGTACCTATTTTTAAAATGCCTTTCGGCAACTATATCTGAAATGCCTATCGGCATCTATATCTGAAATGCCTATCGGCACCTATTTTTGAAATGCCTTACGGAAACTACATCTGAAATGCCTATCTGCTCCTATATTTGAAATGCCTATAGGCAACCATATCTGAAATGCCTATCGGCACCTATATTTGAAATGCCTATCGGCTTCTATATCTGAAATGCCTATCGGCACCTATTTTTAAAATGCCAATCGGCAACTATATCTGAAATGCCTATCGGCAACTATATCTGGAATGCCTATCAGCACCTATATTTGAAATGCCTTTCGGCAACCATATCTGGAATGCCTATTGGCACCTATATTTGAAATGCCTATCGACTTTTATATCTGAAATGCCTATCGGCACCTATTTTTGAAATGCCTATCGGAAACTGCATCTGAAATGCCTATCAGCACCTATATTTGAAAAGCCTATCGGCAACCACATCTGGAATGCCTATCGGCACCTATATTTGAAATGCCTATCGGCTTCTATATCTGAAATGCCTATCGACCCCTGTTTTTAAAATGCCAAATGGCAACTATATCTGAAATGCCTATCGGCACCTATATCTGAAATGCCTATCGGTACCTATTTTTGGAATGCCTATCGGAAACTACATCTGAAATGCCTATCAGCACTTATATTTGAAATGCCTATCGGCAACCATATCTGGAATGCCTATCGGCACCTATATTCAAAATGCCTATCGGCTTCTATATCTGAAATGCCTATCGGCACCTATTTTTAAAATGCCTATCGGCAAATATATCTAAAATGCCTATCGGCACCTATATCTGAGATGCCTATCGGCACCTATTTTTGAAATGCCTATCAGAAACTACATCTGAAATGCCTATCAGCACTTATATTTGAAATGCCTATCGGCAACCATATCTGGAATGCCTATCGGCACCTATATTTAAAATGCCTATCGGCTTCTATTTCTGAAATGCCTATCGGTACGTATTTTTAAAATGCCTTTCGGCAACTATATCTGAAATGCCTATCGGCACCTATATCTGAAATGCCTATCGGCACCTATTTTTGAAATGCCTTTCGGAAACTACATCTGAAATGCCTATCTGCTCCTATATTTGAAATGCCTATCGGCAACCATATTTGAAATGCCTATCGGCACCTATATTTGAAATGCCTATCGGCTTCTATATCTGAAATGTCTATCGGCACCTATTTTTAAAATGCCAATCGGCAACTATATCTGAAATGCCTATCGGCAACTATATCTGGAATGCCTATCAGCACCTATATTTGAAATGCCTATCGGCAACCATATCTGGAATGCCTATTGGCACCTATATTTGAAATGCCTATCGGCTTTTATATCTGAAATGCCTATCGGCACCTATTTTAAAAATGCCAATCGGCAACTATATCTGAAATGCCTATCGGCACCTATAACTGAAATGCCTATCGGCACCTATTTTTGAAATGCCTATCGGAAATTACATCTGAAATGCCTATCAGCACCTATATTTGAAATGCCTATCGGCAATAATATCTGGAATGCCTATCGGCACCTATATTTGAAATGCCTATTGGCTTTTATATCTGAAATGCCTATCGGCACCAATTTTTAAAATGCGAATCGGCAACTATATCTGAAATGCCTATCGGCACCTATATCTGAAATGCCTACCGGCACCTTTTTTTGAAATGCCTATCGGAAACTACATCTGAAATGCCTATCAGCACCTATATTTGAAATGCCTATCGGCAACCATATCTGAAATGCCTATCGACACCTATATTTGAAATACCTATCGGCTTCTATATCTGAAATGCCTATCGGCACCTATTTTTAAAATGCCAATCGGTAACTATATCTGAAATGCCTATCGGCACCCATATCTGAAATGCCTATCGGCACCAATTTTTGAAATGCCTATCGGAAACTACATCTGGAATGCCTATCAGCACCTATATTTGAAATGCCTATCGGCAACCATATCTGGCATGCCTATCGGCACCTTTATTTGAAATGCCTATCAGCTTCTATATCTGAAATGCCTACCGACACCTATTTTCAAAATGCCAATCGGCAACTATATCTGAAATGCATAACGGCACCTATATCTGAAATGCCTATCGGCACCGATTTTTGAAATGCCTATCGGAAACTACATATGAAATGCCTATCAGCACCTATATTTAAAATGCCTATCGGCAATAATATCTGAAATGCCTATCGACACCTATATTTGAAATACCTATCGGCTTCTATATCTGAAATGCCTATCGGCACCTATTTTTAAAATGCCAATCGGCAACTATATCTGAAATGCCTATCGGCACTTATATCTGAAATGACTGTCGGCACCAATTTTTGAAATGCCTATCGGAAAATACATCTGAAATGCCTATCAGCACCTATATTTGAAATGCCTATCGGCAACCATATCTGGAATGCTTATCGGCACCTATATCTGAAATGCCTATCGGCACCTATTTTTGAAATGCCTATCGGAAACTACATCTAAAATGCCAATCATCACCTATTTTTAAAATGCCAATCGGCAACTATATCTGAAATGCCTATCGGCACCTATATCTGAAATGCCTATCGACACTTATTTTTGAAATGCCTATCGGAAACTACATCTGAAATGCCTATCAGCACCTATATTTGAAATGCCTATCGGCAACCACATCTGAAATGCCTATCGACACCTATATTTGAAATACCTATCGGCTTCTATATCTGAAATGTCTATCGGCACCTATTTTTAAACTGCCAATCGGCAACAATATCTGAAATGCCTATCGACACCTATATTTTAATGCCAATCGGCACCTATATTTTAAATACCTATTGGCAACTATATCTGATATGCCTATCGGCACCTATATCTGAAATGCCTATCGGCACCTATTTTTGAAATGCCTATCGGAAACTACATCTAAAATGCCTATCGGCACCTATTTTTAAAATGCCAATCGGCAACTATATCTGAAATGCCTATCGGCACCTATATCTGAAATGCCTATCGGCACCTATTTTTGAAATGCCTATCGGAAACTACATCTGAAATGCCTATCAGCACTTATATTTGAAATGCCTATCGGCAACCATATCTGGAATGCCTATCGGCACCTATATTTGAAATGCCTATCGGCTTCTACATCTGAAATGCCTATCGGCACCTATTTTTAAAATGCCAATTGGTAAATATATCTGAAATGCCTATCGGCACCTATATCTGAAATGCCTATCTGCACCTATTTTTGAAATGCCTATTGGAAACTACATCTGAAATGCCTATCAGCACCTATATTTGAAATGCCTATCGGCAACCATATCTGGAATGCCTATCGGCACCTATATTTGAAATATCTATCGGCTTCTATATCCGAAATGCCTATCGGCACCTATTTTTAAAATGCCAATCAGCAACTATACCTGTAATGCCTATCGGCACCTAATTTAGAAATGCCTATCGGAAACTACATCTGAAATGCCTATCAGCACCAATATTTGAAATGCCTATCGGCAACCATACCTGAAATGCCTATCGACACCTATATTTGAAATACCTATCGGCTTCTAAATCTGAAATACCTATCGGCACCTATTTTTAAAATGCCAATCGGCAACTATATCTGAAATGCCTATCGGCACCTATATCTGAAATGCCTATCGGCACCAATTTTTGAAATGCCTATCGGAAACTACATCTGAAATGCCTATCAGCACCTATATTTGAAACGCCATTCGGAAACCATATCTGAAATGCCTATCGGCACCTATATTTGAAATGCCTATTGGCTTTTATATCTGAAATGCCTATCAGCACCAATTTTTAAAATGCCAATCGGCAACAATATCTGAAATGCCTATCAGCACCTATATTTGAAATGCAAATCGGAAACCATATCTGGAATGCCTATCGGCACCTATATTTGAAATGCCTATCAGCACCTATATTTGAAATGCCTATCGGCAACCATATCTGAAATGTCTCTCGACACCTATATTTGAAATACCTATCGGCTTCTATATCTGAAATGCCTATCGGCACCTATTTTTATAATGCCAATCGGTAACTATATCTGAAATGCCTATCGGCACCTATATCTGAAATGCATATCGGCACCAATTTTTGAAATGCCTATCGGAAACTACATCTGGAATGCCTATCAGCACCTATATTTGAAATGCCTATCGGCAACCATATCTGGCATGCCTATCAGCACCTATATTTGAAATGCCAATCGGCAACTATATCTGAAATGCCTATTGGCACCTATTTTTAAAATGCCAATCAACAACTATATCTGAAATGCCTATCGGCACCTATATCTGAAATGCCTATCGGCACCTATTTTTGAAATGCCTGTCGGAAACTACATCTGAAATGCCTATCAGCACCTATATTTGAAATGCCAATCGGCAACTATACCTGAAATGCCTATCGGCACCTATTTTCAAAATGCCAATCGGCAACTATATCTGCAACGCCTATCGGCACCTATATCTGAAATGCCTATCGGCACCTATTTTTGAAATGCCTATCGGAAACTACATCTGAAATGCCTATCAGCACCTATATTTGAAATGTTTATCGGCAACATATCTGGCATGCCTATCGGCACCTATATTTGAAATGCAAATCGGCAAATATATCTGAAATGCCTATCGGCACCTATTTTTAAAATGCCAATCGGCAACTATATCTGAAATGCCTATCGGCACCTATATCTGAAATGCCTATCGGCACCTATTTTTGAAATGCCTATCGGAAACTACATCTGAAATGCCTATCAGCACCTATATTTGAAATGCCTATCGGCAACCATATCTGAAATGCCTATTGACACCTATATTTGAAATACCTATCGGCTTCTATATCTGAAATGCCTATCGGCACCTATTTTTAAAATTTCAATCGGCAACTATATCTGAAATGCCTATCGGCACATATATCTGAAATGACTATCGGCAACAATTTTTGAAATGCCTATCGGAAACTACATCTGAAATGCCTATCAGCACCTATATTTGAAATGCCTATCGGCAACCATATCTGGAATGCTTATCGGCACCTACATTTGAAATGCCTATCGGCTTCTATATCTGAAATGCCTATCGGCACCTATTTTTAAAATGCCAATCGGCAACTATATCTGTAATGCCTATCGGCACCTATATCTGAAATGCCTATCGGCACCTATTTTTGAAATGCCTATCGAAAACTACATCTGAAATGCCTATCAGCACCAATATTTGAAATGCCTATCGGCAAACATATCTGAAATGCCTATCGACATCTTTATTTGAAATACCTATCGGCTTCTATATCTGAAATGCCTATCGGCACGTATTTTTAAAATGCCAATCGGCAACTATATTTGAAAAGCCTATCGGCACCTATATCTGAAATGCCTATCGGCACCAATTTTTGAAATGCCTAAAGGAAACTACATCTGAAATGCCTATCAGCACCTATATTTGAAATGTCTATCGTCAACCATATCTGGAATGCCTATCGGCACCTATATTTGAAATGCCTATCGGCTTCTATATCTGAAATGCCTATCGGCACCTATTTTTAAAATGCCAATCGGCAACTATATCTGAAATGCCTATCGGCGCCTATATCTGAAATGCTTATCGGCACCTATTTTTGAAATGCCTATCGGAAACTACATCTGAAATGCCTATCAGCACCTATATTTGAAATGCCAATCGGCAACCATATCTGGAATGCCTATCGGCACCAATATTTGAAATGCCTATCGGCTTCTATATCTGAAATGCCTATCGGCACCTATTTTTAAAATGCCAATCGGCAACTATATCTAAAGTGCCTATCGGCGCCTATATCTGAAATGCCTATCGGCACCTATTTTTGAAATGCCTATCGGAAACTACATCTGAAATGCCTATCAGCACCTATATTTGAAATGCCTATCGGCAACCATATCTGAAATGCCTATTGACACCTATATTTGAAATACCTATCGGCTTCTATAATATCTGAAATGCCTATCGGCACCTATTTTTAAAATTCCAATCGGCAACTATATCTGAAATGCCTATCGGCACATATATCTGAAATGACTATCGGCAACAATTTTTGAAATGCCTATCGGAAACTACATCTGAAATGCCTATCAGCACCTATATTTGAAATGCCTATCGGCAACCATATCTGGAATGCTTATCGGCACTCACATTTGAAATGCCTATCGGCTTCTATATCTGAAATGCCTATCGGCACCTATTTTTAAAATGCCAATCGGCAACTATATCTGTAATGCCTATCGGCACCTATATCTGAAATGCCTATCGGCACCTATTTTTGAAATGCCTATCGAAAACTACATCTGAAATGCCTATCAGCACCAATATTTGAAATGCCTATCGGCAAACATATCTGAAATGCCTATCGACATCTTTATTTGAAATACCTATCGGCTTCTATATCTGAAATGCCTATCGGCACGTATTTTTAAAATGCCAATCGGCAACTATATTTGAAAAGCCTATCGGCACCTATATCTGAAATGCCTATCGGCACCAATTTTTGAAATGCCTAAAGGAAACTACATCTGAAATGCCTATCAGCACCTATATTTGAAATGTCTATCGTCAACCATATCTGGAATGCCTATCGGCACCTATATTTGAAATGCCTATCGGCTTCTATATCTGAAATGCCTATCGGCACCTATTTTTAAAATGCCAATCGGCAATTATATCTGAAATGCCTATAGGCGCCTATATCTGAAATGCTTATCGGCACCTATTTTTGAAATGCCTATCGGAAACTACATCTGAAATGCCTATCAGCACCTATATTTGAAATGCCTATCGGCAACCATATCTGGAAGCCTATCGGCACCAATATTTGAAATGCCTATCGGCTTCTATATCTGAAATGCCTATCGGCACCTATTTTTAAAATGCCAATCGGCAACTATATCTAAAGTGCCTATAGGCGCCTATATCTGAAATGCCTATCGGCACCTATTTTTGAAATGCCTATCGAAAACTACATCTGAAATGCCTATCAGCACCTATATTTGAAATGCCTATCGGCAACCACATCAGAAATGCCTATCGGCACCTATATCTGAAATGCCTATCGACACCTATATTTGAAATACCTATCGGCACCTATATTTTAAATGCCTATCGGCAAATATATCTGATATGCCTATCGGCACCTATATCTGAAATGCCTATCGGCACCTATTTTTGAAATGCCTATCGGAAACTACATCTAAAATGCCTATCGGCACCTATTTTTAAAATGCCAATCGGCAACTATATCGTAAATGCCTATCGTCACCTGTATCTGAAATGCCTATCGGCACCTATTTTTGAAATGCCTATCGGAAACTACATCTGAAATGCCTATCAGCACCTATATTTGAAATGCCTATCGGCAGCTATATCTGAAATGCCTATCGACACCAATATTTAAATACCTATCGGCTTCTATATCTGAAATGCCTATCGGCACCTATTTTTAAAATGCCAATCGGCAACTATATCTGAAATGCCTATCGGCACCAATTTTTGAAATGCCTATCGGAAAGTACATCTGAAAAGCCTATCAGCACCTATATTTGAAATGCCTATCGGCAACCATATCTGGAATGCTTATCGGCAGTCTATATTTGAAATGCCTATCGGCTTCTATATCTGAAATGCCTATCGACAGCTATTTTTAAAATGCCAATTGGCAACTATATCTGAAATGCCTATCGGCACCTATATCTGAAATGCCTATCGGTACCTATTTTTGAAATGCCTATCGGAAACTACATCTGAAATGCCTATCAGCATTTATATTTGAAATGCCTATTGGCAACCATATCTGGAATGCCTATCGGCACCTATATTTGAAATGCCTATCGGCTTCTATATCTGAAATGCCTATCGGCACCTATTTTTAAAATGCCAATCGGCAACTATATTTGAAATGCCTATCGGCACCTATATCTGAAATGCTAATCGGCGCCTATTTTGAAATGCCTATCGGAAACTACATCTAAAATGCCTATCAGCACTTATATTTGAAATGCCTATCGGCAACCATATCTGGAATACCTATCGGCACCTATATTTGAAATGCCTATCGGCTTCTATATCTGAAATGCCTATCGGCACCTATTTTTTAAATGCCAATCGGTCACTATATCTGAAATGCCTATCGGCACATATATCTGAAATGCCTATCGGCACCAATTTTTGAAATGCCTATCGGAAACTACATCTGGAATGCCTATCAGCACCTATATTTGAAATGCCTATCGGCAACCATATCTGGCATGCCTATCGGCACCTATATTTGAAATGCCAATCGGCAACTATATCTGAAATGCCTATCGGCACCTATTTTTAAAATGCCAATCAACAACTATATCTGAAATGCCTATCGGCACCTATATCTGAAATGCCTATCGGCATCTATTTTTGAAATGCCTGTCGGAAACTACATCTGAAATGCCTATCAGCACCTATATTTGAAATGCCAATCGGCAACTATACCTGAAATGCCTATCGGCACCTATTTTCAAAATGCCAATCGGCAACTATATCTGAAATGCCTATCGGCACCTATATCTGAAATGCCTATCGGCACCTATTTTTGAAATGCCTATCGGAAACTACATCTGAAATGCCTATCAGCACCTATATTTGAAATGTTTATCGGCAACATATCTGGCATGCCTATCGGCACCTATATTTGAAATGCCAATCGGCAAATATATCTGAAATGCCTATCGGCACCTATTTTTAAAATGCCAATCGGCAACTATATCTGAAATGCCTATCGGCACCTATATCTGAAATGCCTATCGGCAATTATTTTTGAAATGCCTATCGGAAACTACATCTGAAATGCCTATCAGCACCTATATTTGAAATGCCTATCGGCAACCATATCTGAAATGCCTATTAACACCTATATTTGAAATACCTATCGGCTTCTATATCTGAAATGCCTATCGGCACCTATTTTTAAAATTCCAATCGGCAACTATATCTGAAATGCCTATCGGCACATATATCTGAAATGACTATCGGCAACAATTTTTGAAATGCCTATCGGAAACTACATCTAAAATGCCTATCAGCACCTATATTTGAAATGCCTATCGGCAACCATATCTGGAATGCTTATCGGCACCTACATTTGAAATGCCTATCGGCTTCTATATCTGAAATGCCTATCGGCACCTATTTTTAAAATGCCAATCGGCAACTATATCTGTAATGCCTATCGGCACCTATATCTGAAATGCCTATCGGCACCTATTTTTGAAATGCCTATCGGCACCTATTTTTAAAATGCCAATCGGCAACTATATCTGAAATGCCTATCGGCACCCATTTTTGAAATGCCTATCGGAAACTACATCTGAAATGCCTATCAGCACCTATATTTGAAATGCCTATCGGCAACCATATCTGAAATGCCTATCGACACCTATATTTGAAATACCTATCGGCTTCTATATCTGAAATGCCTATCGGCACCTATTTTTAAAATGCCAATCGGCAACTATATCTGTAATGCCTATCGGCACCTATATCTGAAATGCCTATCGGCACCTATTTTTGAAATGCCTATCGAAAACTACATCTGAAATGCCTATCAGCACCAATATTTGAAATGCCTATCGGCAAACATATCTGAAATGCCTATCGACATCTTTATTTGAAATACCTATCGGCTTCTATATCTGAAATGCCTATCGGCACGTATTTTTAAAATGCCAATCGGCAACTATATTTGAAAAGCCTATCGGCACCTATATCTGAAATGCCTATCGGCACCAATTTTTGAAATGCCTAAAGGAAACTACATCTGAAATGCCTATCAGCACCTATATTTGAAATGTCTATCGTCAACCATATCTGGAATGCCTATCGGCACCTATATTTGAAATGCCTATCGGCTTCTATATCTGAAATGCCTATCGGCACCTATTTTTAAAATGCCAATCGGCAACTATATCTGAAATGCCTATCGGCGCCTATATCTGAAATGCTTATCGGCACCTATTTTTGAAATGCCTATCGGAAACTACATCTGAAATGCCTATCAGCACCTATATTTGAAATGCCTATCGGCAACCATATCTGGAAGCCTGTCGGCACCAATATTTGAAATGCCTATCGGCTTCTATATCTGAAATGCCTATCGGCACCTATTTTTAAAATGCCAATCGGCAACTATATCTAAAGTGCCTATAGGCGCCTATATCTGAAATGCCTATCGGCACCTATTTTTGAAATGCCTATCGAAAACTACATCTGAAATGCCTATCAGCACCTATATTTGAAATGCCTATCGGCAACCACATCAGAAATGCCTATCGGCACCTATATCTGAAATGCCTATCGACACCTATATTTGAAATACCTATCGGCACCTATATTTTAAATGCCTATCGGCAACTATATCTGATATGCCTATCGGCACCTATATCTGAAATGCCTATCGGCACATATTTTTGAAATGCCTATCGGAAACTACATCTAAAATGCCTATCGGCACCTATTTTTAAAATGCCAATCGGCAACTATATCGTAAATGCCTATCGTCACCTATATCTGAAATGCCTATCGGCACCTATTTTTGAAATGCCTATCGGAAACTACATCTGAAATGCCTATCTGCACCTATATTTGAAATGCCTATCGGCAGCTATATCTGAAATGCCTATCGACACCAATATTTAAATACCTATCGGCTTCTATATCTGAAATGCCTATCGGCACCTATTTTTAAAATGCCAATCGGCAACTATATCTGAAATGCCTATCGGCACCAATTTTTGAAATGCCTATCGCAAACTACATCTGAAAAGCCTATCAGCACCTATATTTGAAATGCCTATCGGCAACCATATCTGGAATGCCTATCGGCAGTCTATATTTGAAATGCCTATCGGCTTCTATATCTGAAATGCCTATCGACAGCTATTTTTAAAATGCCAATTGACAACTATATCTGAAATGCCTATCGGCACCTATATCTGAAATGCCTATCGGTACCTATTTTTGAAATGCCTATCGGAAACTACATCTGAAATGCCTATCAGCATTTATATTTGAAATGCCTATTGGCAACCATATCTGGAATGCCTATCGGCACCTATATTTGAAATGCCTATCGGCTTCTATATCTGAAATGCCTATCGGCACCTATTTTTAAAATGCCAATCGGCAACTATATTTGAAATGCCTATCGGCACCTATATCTGAAATGCTAATCGGCGCCTATTTTGAAATGCCTATCGGAAACTACATCTAAAATGCCTATCAGCACTTATATTTGAAATGCCTATCGGCAACCATATCTGGAATACCTATCGGCACCTATATTTGAAATGCCTATCGGCTTCTATATCTGAAATGCCTATCGGCACCTATTTTTTAAATGCCAATCGGTCACTATATCTGAAATGCCTATCGGCACCTATATCTGAAATGCCTATCGGCACCAATTTTTGAAATGCCTATCGGAAACTACATCTGAAATGCCTATCAGCACCTATATTTGAAATGCCTATCGGCAACCATATCTGGAATGCCTATCGGCAGCCTATATTTGAAATGCCTATCGGCTTTTATATCTGAAATGCCTATCGACACCTATTTTTAAAATGCCAATCGGCAACTATATCTGAAATGCCTATCGGCACCTATATCTGAAATGCCCATCGGCACCTATTTTTGAAATGCCTATCGGAAACTACTTCTGAAATGCCTATCAGCACCTATATCTGAAATGCCTAGCGGCACCTATTTTTGAAATGCCTATCGGAAACTACATCTGAAAAGCCTATCAGCAGCTATATTTGAAATGCCTATCGGCAACCATATCTGAAATGCCTATCGGCACCTATATTTGAAATGCCTATCGGCTTCTATATCTAAAATGCCTATCGGCACCTATTTTTAAAATGCCAATCGGCAACTATATCTGAAATGCCTATCGGCACCTATATCTGAAATGCCTATCGGCACCTATTTTTGAAATGCCTATCGGAAACTACATCTGAAATGCCTATCAGCACCTATATTTGAAATGCCTATCGGCAACCATATCTAAAATGCCTATCGACACCTATATTTAAAATACCTATCGGCTTCTATATCTGAAATGCCTATCGGCACCTACTTTTAAAATGCCAATCGGTATCTATATCTGAAATGCCTATCGGCACCTATATCTGAAATGCCTATCGGCACCAATTTTTGAAATGTATTTTGGAAACTACATCTGGAATGCCTATCAGCTCCTATATTTGAAATGCCTATCGGCAATTATATCTGGGATGCCTATCGGCACCTATATTTGAAATGCCTGTCGGCTTCTATATCTGAAATGCCTATCGACACCTATGTTTAAAATGCCAATCGGCAAATATATCTGAAATGGCTATCGGCACCTATATCTGAAATGCCTATCGGCACCTATTTTTAAAATGCCAATCGGCAACTATATCTGAAATGCCTATCGGCAACTATATCTGGAATGCCTATCAGCACCTATATTTGAAATGCCTATCGGCAACTATATCTGGAATGCTTATCGGCACCTATATTTGAAATGCCTATCGGCTTCTATATCTGAAATGCCTATCGGCACCTTTTTTTGAAATGCCTATCGGAAACTACATCTGAAATGCCTATCAGCACCTATATTTGAAATGCCTATCGGCAACCATATCTGAAATGCCTATCGACACGTATATTTGAAATACCTATCGGCTTCTATATCTGAAATGCCTATCGGCACCTATTTTTAAAATGCCAATCGGTAACTATATCTGAAATGCCTATCGGCACCTATATCTGAAATGCCTATCGGCACCAATTTTTAAAATGCGAATCGGCAACTATATCTGAAATGCCTATCGGCACCTATATTTGAAATGCCCATCGGTCTCTTTTTTTGAAATGCCTATCGGAAACTACATCTGAAATGCCTATCAGCACCTATATTTGAAATGCCTTTCGGCAACCATATCTGAAATGCCTATCTACACCTATATTTGAAATACCTATCGGCTTCTATATCTGAAATGCCTATCGGCACCTATTTTTAAAATGCCAATCGGCAACTATAATATCTGAAATGCCTATCGGCACCTATATCTGAAATGCCTATCGGCACCTATTTTTGAAATGCCTATCGGAAACTACATCTGAAATGCCTATAAGCACCTATATTTGAAATGCCTATCGGCAACCATATCTGAAATGCCTATCGGCACCTATTTTTGAAATGCCTATCGGAAACTACATCTGAAATGCCTATCAGCACCTATATTTGAAATGCCTATCGGCAACCATATCTGAAATGCCTATTGACACCTATATTTGAAATACCTATCGGCTTCTATATCTGAAATGCCTATCGGCACCTATTTTTAAAATTCCAATCGGCAACTATATCTGAAATGCCTATCGGCACATATATCTGAAATGACTATCGGCAACAATTTTTGAAATGCCTATCGGAAACTACATCTGAAATGCCTATCAGCACCTATATTTGAAATGCCTATCGGCAACCATATCTGGAATGCTTATCGGCACCTACATTTGAAATGCCTATCGGCTTCTATATCTGAAATGCCTATCGGCACCTATTTTTAAAATGCCAATCGGCAACTATATCTGTAATGCCTATCGGCACCTATATCTGAAATGCCTATCGGCACCTATTTTTGAAATGCCTATCGAAAACTACATCTGAAATGCCTATCAGCACCAATATTTGAAATGCCTATCGGCAAACATATCTGAAATGCCTATCGACATCTTTATTTGAAATACCTATCGGCTTCTATATCTGAAATGCCTATCGGCACGTATTTTTAAAATGCCAATCGGCAACTATATTTGAAAAGCCTATCGGCACCTATATCTGAAATGCCTATCGGCACCAATTTTTGAAATGCCTAAAGGAAACTACAACTGAAATGCCTATCAGCACCTATATTTGAAATGTCTATCGTCAACCATATCTGGAATGCCTATCGGCACCTATATTTGAAATGCCTATCGGCTTCTATATCTGAAATGCCTATCGGCACCTATTTTTAAAATGCCAATCGGCAACTATATCTGAAATGCCTATCGGCGCCTATATCTGGAATGCTTATCGGCACCTATTTTTTAAATGACTATCGGAAACTACATCTGAAATGCCTATCAGCACCTATATTTGAAATGCCAATCGGCAACAATATCTGGAATGCCTATCGGCACCAATATTTGAAATGCCTATCGGCTTCTATATCTGAAATGCCTATCGGCACCTATTTTTAAAATGCCAATCGGCAACTATATCTAAAGTGCCTATCGGCGCCTATATCTGAAATGCCTATCGGCACCTATTTTTGAAATGCCTATCGGAAACTACATCTGAAATGCCTATCAGCACCTATATTTGAAATGCCTATCGGCAACCATATCTGAAATGCCTATTGACACCTATATTTGAAATACCTATCGGCTTCTATATCTGAAATGCCTATCGGCACCTATTTTTAAAATTCCAATCGGCAACTATATCTGAAATGCCTATCGGCACATATATCTGAAATGACTATCGGCAACAATTTTTGAAATGCCTATCGGAAACTACATCTGAAATGCCTATCAGCACCTATATTTGAAATGCCTATCGGCAACCATATCTGGAATGCTTATCGGCACCTACATTTGAAATGCCTATCGGCTTCTATATCTGAAATGCCTATCGGCACCTATTTTTAAAATGCCAATCGGCAACTATATCTGTAATGCCTATCGGCACCTATATCTGAAATGCCTATCGGCACCTATTTTTGAAATGCCTATCGAAAACTACATCTGAAATGCCTATCAGCACCAATATTTGAAATGCCTATCGGCAAACATATCTGAAATGCCTATCGACATCTTTATTTGAAATACCTATCGGCTTCTATATCTGAAATGCCTATCGGCACGTATTTTTAAAATGCTAATCGGCAACTATATTTGAAAAGCCTATCGGCACCTATATCTGAAATGCCTATCGGCACCAATTTTTGAAATGCCTAAAGGAAACTACATCTGAAATGCCTATCAGCACCTATATTTGAAATGTCTATCGTCAACCATATCTGGAATGCCTATCGGCACCTATATTTGAAATGCCTATCGGCTTCTATATCTGAAATGCCTATCGGCACCTATTTTTAAAATGCCAATCGGCAACTATATCTGAAATGCCTATCGGCGCCTATATCTGAAATGCTTATCGGCACCTATTTTTGAAATGCCTATCGGAAACTACATCTGAAATGCCTATCAGCACCTATATTTGAAATGCCAATCGGCAACCATATCTGGAATGCCTATCGGCACCAATATTTGAAATGCCTATCGGCTTCTATATCTGAAATGCCTATCGGCACCTATTTTTAAAATGCCAATCGGCAACTATATCTAAAGTGCCTATCGGCGCCTATATCTGAAATGCCTATCGGCACCTATTTTTGAAATGCCTATCGAAAACTACATCTGAAATGCCTATCAGCACCTATATTTGAAATGCCTATCGGCAACCACATCAGAAATGCCTATCGGCACCTATATCTGAAATGCCTATCGACACCTATATTTGAAATACCTATCGGCACCTATATTTTAAATGCCTATCGGCAACTATTTCTGATATGCCTATCGGCACCTATATCTGAAATGCCTATCGGCACCTATTTTTGAAATGCCTATCGGAAACTACATCTAAAATGCCTATCGGCACCTATTTTTAAAATGCCAATCGGCAACTATATCTAAAATTCCTATCGTCACCTATATCTGAAATGCCTATCGGCACCTATTTTTGAAATGCCTATCGGAAACTACATCTGAAATGCCTATCAGCACCTATATTTGAAATGCCTATCGGCAGCTATATCTGAAATGCCTATCGGCACCTATTTTTAAAATGCCAATCAACAACTATATCTGAAATGCCTATCGGCACCTATATTTGAAATGCCAATCGGCAACTATACCTGAAATGCCTATCGGCACCTATTTTTAAAATGCAAATCGGCAACTATATCTGAAATGCCTATCGGCACCCATTTTTTAAATGCCTATCGGAAACTACATCTGAAATGCCTATCAGCACCTATATTTGAAATGCCTATCGGCAACCATATCTGAAATGCCTATCGACACCTATATTTGAAATACCTATCGGCTTCTATATCTGAAATGCCTATCGGCTCCTATTTTTAAAATTCCAATCGGCAACTATATCTGAAATGCCTATCGGCACATATATCTGAAATGACTATCGGCACCAATTTTTGAAATGCCTATCGGAAACTACATCTGAAATGCCTTTCAGCACCTATATTTGAAATGCCTATCGGCAACCATATCTGGAATGCTTATCGGCACCTATATTTGAAATGCCTATCGGCTTCTATATCTGAAATGCCTATCGGCACCTATTTTTAAAATGCCAATCGGCAACTATATCTGTAATGCCTATCGGCACCTATATCTGAATTGCCTATCGGCACCTATTTTTGAAATGCCTATCGAAAACTACATCTGAAATGCCTATCAGCACCAATATTTGAAATGCCTATCGGCAAACATATCTGAAATGCCTATCGACATCTTTATTTGAAATACCTATCGGCTTCTATATCTGAAATGCCTATCGGCACGTATTTTTAAAATGCCAATCGGCAACTATATTTGAAAAGCCTATCGGCACCTATATCTGAAATGCCTATCGGCACCAATTTTTGAAATGCCTAAAGGAAACTACATCTGAAATGCCTATCAGCACCTATATTTGAAATGTCTATCGTCAACCATATCTGGAATTCCTATCGGCACCTATATTTGAAATGCCTATCGGCTTCTATATCTGAAATGCCTATCGGCACCTATTTTTAAAATGCCAATCGGCAACTATATCTGAAATGCCTATCGGCGCCTATATCTGAAATGCTTATCGGCACCTATTTTTGAAATGCCTATCGGAAACTACATCTGAAATGCCTATCAGCACCTATATTTGAAATGCCTATCGGCAACCATATCTGGAAGCCTATCGGCACCAATATTTGAAATGCCTATCGGCTTCTATATCTGAAATGCCTATCGGCACCTATTTTTAAAATGCCAATCGGCAACTATATCTAAAGTGCCTATAGGCGCCTATATCTGAAATGCCTATCGGCACCTATTTTTGAAATGCCTATCGAAAACTACATCTGAAATGCCTATCAGCACCTATATTTGAAATGCCTATCGGCAACCACATCAGAAATGCCTATCGGCACCTATATCTGAAATGCCTATCGACACCTATATTTGAAATACCTATCGGCACCTATATTTTAAATGCCTATCGGCAACTATATCTGATATGCCTATCGGCACCTATATCTGAAATGCCTATCGGCACCTATTTTTGAAATGCCTATCGGAAACTACATCTAAAATGCCTATCGGCACCTATTTTTAAAATGCCAATCGGCAACTATATCGTAAATGCCTATCGTCACCTATATCTGAAATGCCTATCGGCACCTATTTTTGAAATGCCTATCGGAAACTACATCTGAAATGCCTATCAGCACCTATATTTGAAATGCCTATCGGCAGCTATATCTGAAATGCCTATCGACACCAATATTTAAATACCTATCGGCTTCTATATCTGAAATGCCTATCGGCACCTATTTTTAAAATGCCAATCGGCAACTATATCTGAAATGCCTATCGGCACCAATTTTTGAAATGCCTATCGGAAACTACATCTGAAAAGCCTATCAGCACCTATATTTGAAATGCCTATCGGCAACCATATCTGGAATGCCTATCGGCAGTCTATATTTGAAATGCCTATCGGCTTCTATATCTGAAATGCCTATCGACAGCTATTTTTAAAATGCCAATTGACAACTATATCTGAAATGCCTATCGGCACCTATATCTGAAATGCCTATCGGTACCTATTTTTGAAATGCCTATCGGAAACTACATCTGAAATGCCTATCAGCATTTATATTTGAAATGCCTATTGGCAACCATATCTGGAATGCCTATCGGCACCTATATTTGAAATGCCTATCGGCTTCTATATCTGAAATGCCTATCGGCACCTATTTTTAAAATGCCAATCGGCAACTATATTTGAAATGCCTATCGGCACCTATATCTGAAATGCTAATCGGCGCCTATTTTGAAATGCCTATCGGAAACTACATCTAAAATGCCTATCAGCACTTATATTTGAAATGCCTATCGGCAACCATATCTGGAATACCTATCGGCACCTATATTTGAAATGCCTATCGGCTTCTATATCTGAAATGCCTATCGGCACCTATTTTTTAAATGCCAATCGGTCACTATATCTGAAATGCCTATCGGCACCTATATCTGAAATGCCTATCGGCACCAATTTTTGAAATGCCTATCGGAAACTACATCTGAAATGCCTATCAGCACCTATATTTGAAATGCCTATCGGCAACCATATCTGGAATGCCTATCGGCAGCCTATATTTGAAATGCCTATCGGCTTCTATATCTGAAATGCCTATCGACACCTATTTTTAAAATGCCAATCGGCAACTATATCTGAAATGCCTATCGGCACCTATATCTGAAATGCCCATCGGCACCTATTTTTGAAATGCCTATCGGAAACTACTTCTGAAATGCCTATCAGCACCTATATCTGAAATGCCTAGCGGCACCTATTTTTGAAATGCCTATCGGAAACTACATCTGAAAAGCCTATCAGCAGCTATATTTGAAATGCCTATCGGCAACCATATCTGAAATGCCTATCGGCACCTATATTTGAAATGCCTATCGGCTTCTATATCTAAAATGCCTATCGGCACCTATTTTTAAAATGCCAATCGGCAACTATATCTGAAATGCCTATCGGCACCTATATCTGAAATGCCTATCGGCACCTATTTTTGAAATGCCTATCGGAAACTACATCTGAAATGCCTATCAGCACCTATATTTGAAATGCCTATCGGCAACCATATCTAAAATGCCTATCGACACCTATATTTAAAATACCTATCGGCTTCCATATCTGAAATGCCTATCGGCACCTATTTTTAAAATGCCAATCGGTATCTATATCTGAAATGCCTATCGGCACCTATATCTGAAATGCCTATCGGCACCAATTTTTGAAATGTATTTTGGAAACTACATCTGGAATGCCTATCAGCTCCTATATTTGAAATGCCTATCGGCAACCATATCTGGGATGCCTATCGGCACCTATATTTGAAATGCCTGTCGGCTTCTATATCTGAAATGCCTATCGACACCTATTTTTAAAATGCCAATCGGCAAATATATCTGAAATGGCTATCGGCACCTATATCTGAAATGCCTATCGGCACCTATTTTTAAAATGCCAATCGGCAACTATATCTGAAATGCCTATCGGCAACTATATCTGGAATGCCTATCAGCACCTATATTTGAAATGCCTATCGGCAACTATATCTGGAATGCTTATCGGCACCTATATTTGAAATGCCTATCGGCTTCTATATCTGAAATGCCTATCGGCACCTTTTTTTGAAATGCCTATCGGAAACTACATCTGAAATGCCTATCAGCACCTATATTTGAAATGCCTATCGGCAACCATATCTGAAATGCCTATCGACACGTATATTTGAAATACCTATCGGCTTCTATATCTGAAATGCCTATCGGCACCTATTTTTAAAATGCCAATCGGTAACTATATCTGAAATGCCTATCGGCACCTATATCTGAAATGCCTATCGGCACCAATTTTTAAAATGCGAATCGGCAACTATATCTGAAATGCCTATCGGCACCTATATTTGAAATGCCCATCGGTCTCTTTTTTTGAAATGCCTATCGGAAACTACATCTGAAATGCCTATCAGCACCTATATTTGAAATGCCTTTCGGCAACCATATCTGAAATGCCTATCTACACCTATATTTGAAATACCTATCGGCTTCTATATCTGAAATGCCTTTTGGCACCTATTTTTAAAATGCCAATCGGCAACTATATCTGAAATGCCTATCGGCACCTATATCTGAAATGCCTATCGGCACCTATTTTTGAAATGCCTATCGGAAACTACATCTGAAATGCCTATAAGCACCTATATTTGAAATGCCTATCGGCAACCATATCTGAAATGCCTATCGACACTTATATTTGAAATACCTATCGGCTTCTATATTCGAAATGCCTATCGGCACCTATTTTTAAAATTCCAATCGGCAACTATATCTGAAATGCCTATCGGCACATATATCTGAAATGACTATCGGCACCAATTTTTGAAATGCCTATCGGAAACTACATCTGAAATGCCTATCAGCACCTATATTTGAAATGCCTATCGGCAACCATATCTGGAATGCTTATCGGCACCTATATTTGAAATGCCTATCGGCTTCTATATCTGAAATGCCTATCGGCACCTATTTTTAAAATGCCTATCGAAAACTACATCTGAAATGCCTATCAGTACCAATATTTGAAATGCCTATCGGCAAACATATCTGAAATGCCTATCGACATCTTTATTTGAAATACCTATCGGCTTCTATATCTGAAATGCCTATCGGCACGTATTTTTAAAATGCCAATCGGCAACTATATTTGAAAAGCCTATCGGCACCTATATCTGAAATGCCTATCGGCACCAATTTTTGAAATGCCTAAAGGAAACTACATCTGAAATGCCTATCAGCACCTATATTTGAAATGTCTATCGTCAACCATATCTGGAATGCCTATCGGCACCTATATTTGAAATGCCTACCGGCTTCTATATCTGAAATGCCTATCGGCACCTATTTTTAAAATGCCAATCGGCAACTATATCTGAAATGCCTATCGGCGCCTATATCTGAAATGCTTATCGGCACCTATTTTTGAAATGCCTATCGGAAACTACATCTGAAATGCCTATCAGCACCTATATTTGAAATGCCTATCGGCAACCATATCTGGAATGCCTATCGGCACCAATATTTGAAATGCCTATCGGCTTCTATATCTGAAATGCCTATCGGCACCTATTTTTAAAATGCCAATCGGCAACTATATCTAAAGTGCCTATCGGCGCCTATATCTGAAATGCCTATCGGCACCTATTTTTGAAATGCCTATCGAAAACTACATCTGAAATGCCTATCAGCACCTATATTTGAAATGCCTATCGGCAACCACATCAGAAATGCCTATCGGCACCTATATCTGAAATGCCTATCGACACCTATATTTGAAATACCTATCGGCACCTATATTTTAAATGCCTATCGGCAACTATATCTGATATGCCTATCGGCACCTATATCTGAAATGCCTATCGGCACCTATTTTTGAAATGCCTATCGGAAACTACATCTAAAATGCCTATTGGCACCTATTTTTAAAATGCCAATCGGCAACTATATCTAAAATGCCTATCGTCACCTATATCTGAAATGCCTATCGGCACCTATTTTTGAAATGCCTATCGGAAACTACATCTGAAATGCCTATCAGCACCTATATTTGAAATGCCTATCGGCAGCTATATCTGAAATGCCTATCGACACCAATATTTAAATACCTATCGGCTTCTATATCTGAAATGCCTATCAGCACCTATTTTTAAAATGCCAATCGGCAACTATATCTGAAATGCCTATCGGAACCAATTTTCAAAATGCCAATCGGAAACTACATCTGAAATGCCTATCAGCACCTATATTTGAAATGTCTATCGTCAACCATATCTGGAATGCCTATCGGCACCTATATTTGAAATGCCTACCGGCTTCTATATCTGAAATGCCTATCGGCACCTATTTTTAAAATGCCAATCGGCAACTATATCTGAAATGCCTATCGGCGCCTATATCTGAAATGCTTATCGGCACCTATTTTTGAAATGCCTATCGGAAACTACATCTGAAATGCCTATCAGCACCTATATTTGAAATGCCTATCGGCAACCATATCTGGAATGCCTATCGGCACCAATATTTGAAATGCCTATCGGCTTCTATATCTGAAATGCCTATCGGCACTTATTTTTAAAATGCCAATCGGCAACTATATCTAAAGTGCCTATCGGCGCCTATATCTGAAATGCCTATCGGCACCTATTTTTGAAATGCCTATCGAAAACTACATCTGAAATGCCTATCAGCACCTATATTTGAAATGCCTATCGGCAACCACATCAGAAATGCCTATCGGCACCTATATCTGAAATGCCTATCGACACCTATATTTGAAATACCTATCGGCACCTATATTTTAAATGCCTATCGGCAACTATATCTGATATGCCTATCGGCACCTATATCTGAAATGCCTATCGGCACCTATTTTTGAAATGCCTATCGGAAACTACATCTAAAATGCCTATTGGCACCTATTTTTAAAATGCCAATCGGCAACTATATCTAAAATGCCTATCGTCACCTATATCTGAAATGCCTATCGGCACCTATTTTTGAAATGCCTATCGGAAACTACATCTGAAATGCCTATCAGCACCTATATTTGAAATGCCTATCGGCAGCTATATCTGAAATGCCTATCGACACCAATATTTAAATACCTATCGGCTTCTATATCTGAAATGCCTATCGGCACCTATTTTTAAAATGCCAATCGGCAACTATATCTGAAATGCCTATCGGAACCAATTTTTAAAATGCCAATCGGTAACTATATCTGAAATGCCTATCGGCACCTATATCTGAAATGCATATCGGCACCAATTTTTGAAATGCCTATCAGCACCTATATTTGAAATGCCTATCGGCAACCATATCTGAAATGTCTCTCGACACCTATATTTGAAATACCTATCGGCTTCTATATCTGAAATGCCTATCGGCACCTATTTTTAAAATGCCAATCGGTAACTATATCTGAAATGCCTATCGGCACCTATATCTGAAATGCATATCGGCACCAATTTTTGAAATGCCTATCGGAAACTACATCTGGAATGCCTATCAGCACCTATATTTGAAATCCCTATCGGCAACCATATCTGGCATGCCTATCGGCACCTATATTTGAAATGCCAATCGGCAACTATATCTGAAATGCCTATCGGCACCTATTTTTAAAATGGCAATCAACAACTATATCTGAAATGCCTATCGGCACCTATATTTGAAATGCCAATCGGCAACTATACCTGAAATGCCTATCGGCACCTATTTTTAAAATGCCAATCGGCAACTATATCTGAAATGCCTATCGGCACCTATTTTTGAAATGCCTATCGGAAACTACATCTGAAATGCCTATCAGCACCTATATTTGAAATGCCTATCGGCAACCATATCTGAAATGCCTATCGACACCTATATTTGAAATACCTATCGGCTTCTATATCGGAAATGCCTATCGGCACCTATTTTTAAAATTCCAATCGGCAACTATATCTGAAATGCCTATCGGCACATATATCTGAAATGACTATCGGCACCAATTTTTGAAATGCCTATCGGAAACTACATCTGAAATGCCTATCAGCACCTATATTTGAAATGCCTATCGGCAACCATATCTGGAATGCTTATCGGCACCTATATTTGAAATGCCTATCGGCTTCTATATCTGAAATGCCTATCGGCACCTATTTTTAAAATGCCAATCGGCAACTATATCTGTAATGCCTATCGGCACCTATATCTGAAATGCCTATCGGCACCTATTTTTGAAATGCCTATCGAAAACTACATCTGAAATGCCTATCAGCACCAATATTTGAAATGCCTATCGGCAAACATATCTGAAATGCCTATCGACATCTTTATTTGAAATACCTATCGGCTTCTATATCTGAAATGCCTATCGGCACGTATTTTTAAAATGCCAATCGGCAACTATATTTGAAAAGCCTATCGGCACCTATATCTGAATTGCCTATCGGCACCAATTTTTGAAATGCCTAAAGGAAACTACATCTGAAATGCCTATCAGCACCTATATTTGAAATGTCTATCGTCAACCATATCTGGAATGCCTATCGGCACCTATATTTGAAATGCCTTTCGGCTTCTATATCTGAAATGCTTATCGGCACCTATTTTTAAAATGCCAATCGGCAACTATATCTGAAATGCCTATCGGCGCCTATATCTGAAATGCTTATCGGCACCTATTTTTGAAATGCCTATCGGAAACTACATCTGAAATGCCTATCAGCACCTATATTTGAAATGCCTATCGGCAACCATATCTGGAATGCCTATCGGCACCAATATTTGAAATGCCTATCGGCTTCTATATCTGAAATGCCTATCGGCACCTATTTTTAAAATGCCAATCGGCAACTATATCTAAAGTGCCTATCGGCGCCTATATCTGAAATGCCTATCGGCACCTATTTTTGAAATGCCTATCGAAAACTACATCTGAAATGCCTATCAGCACCTATATTTGAAATGCCTATCGGCAACCACATCAGAAATGCCTATCGGCACCTATATCTGAAATGCCTATCGACACCTATATTTGAAATACCTATCGGAACCTATATTTTAAATGCCTATCGGCAACTATATCTGATATGCCTATCGGCACCTATATCTGAAATGCCTATCGGCACCTATTTTTGAAATGCCTATCGGAAACTACATCTAAAATGCCTATCGGCACCTATTTTAAAAATGCCAATCGGCAACTATATCTAAAATGCCTATCGTCACCTATATCTGAAATGCCTATCGGCACCTATTTTTGAAATGCCTATCGGAAACTACATCTGAAATGCCTATCAGCACCTATATTTGAAATGCCTATCGGCAGCTATATCTGAAATGCCTATCGACACCAATATTTAAATACCTATCGGCTTCTATATCTGAAATGCCTATCGGCACCTATTTTTAAAATGCCAATCGGCAACTATATCTGAAATGCCTATCGGCACCAATTTTTGAAATGCCTATCGGAAACTAGATCTGAAATGCCTATCAGCACCTATATTTGAAATGCCTATCGGCAACCATATCTGGAATGCCTATCGGGAGTCTATATTTGAAATGCCTATCGGCTTCTATATCTGAAATGCCTATCGACAGCTATTTTTAAAATGCCAATTGGCAACTATATCTGAAATGCCTATCGGCACCTATATCTGAAATGCCTATCGGTACCTATTTTTGAAATGCCTATCGGAAACTACATCTGAAATGCCTATCAGCATTTATATTTGAAATGCCTATCGGCAACCATATCTGGAATGCCTATCGGCACCTATATTTGAAATGCCTATCGGCTTCTATATCTGAAATGCCTATCGGCACCTATTTTTTAAATGCCAATCGGTCATTATATCTGAAATGCCTATCGGCACCTATATCTGAAATGCCTATCGGCACCAATTTTTGAAATGCCTATCGGAAACTACATCTGAAATGCCTATCAGCACCTATATTTGAAATGCCTATCGGCAACCATATCTGGAATGCCTATCGGCAGCCTATATTTGAAATGCCTATCGGCTTCTATATCTGAAATGCCTATCGACACCTATTTTTAAAATGCCAATCGGCAACTATATCTGAAATGCCTATCGGCACCTATATCTGAAATGCCCATCGGCACCTATTTTTGAAATGCCTATCGGAAACTACTTCTGAAATGCCTATCAGCACCTATATCTGAAATGCCTAGCGGCACCTATTTTTGAAATGCCTATCGGAAACTACATCTGAAAAGCCTATCAGCAGCTATATTTGAAATGCCTATCGGCAACCATATCTGAAATGCCTATCGGCACCTATATTTGAAATGCCTATCGGCTTCTATATCTAAAATGCCTATCGGCACCTATTTTTAAAATGCCAATCGGCAACTATATCTGAAATGCCTATCGGCACCTATATCTGAAATGCCTATCGGCACCTATTTTTGAAATGCCTATCGGAAACTACATCTGAAATGCCTATCAGCACCTATATTTGAAATGCCTATCGGCAACCATATCTAAAATGCCTATCGACACCTATATTTAAAATACCTATCGGCTTCTATATCTGAAATGCCTATCGGCACCTATTTTTAAAATGCCAATCGGTATCTATATCTGAAATGCCTATCGGCACCTATATCTGAAATGCCTATCGGCACCAATTTTTGAAATGTATTTTGGAAACTACATCTGGAATGCCTATCAGCTCCTATATTTGAAATGCCTATCGGCAACCATATCTGGGATGCCTATCGGCACCTATATTTGAAATGCCTGTCGGCTTCTATATCTGAAATGCCTATCGACACCTATTTTTAAAATGCCAATCGGCAAATATATCTGAAATGGCTATCGGCACCTATATCTGAAATGCCTATCGGCACCTATTTTTAAAATGCCAATCGGCAACTATATCTGAAATGCCTATCGGCAACTATATCTGGAATGCCTATCAGCACCTATATTTGAAATGCCTATCGGCAACTATATCTGGAATGCTTATCGGCACCTATATTTGAAATGCCTATCGGCTTCTATATCTGAAATGCCTATCGGCACCTTTTTTTGAAATGCCTATCGGAAACTACATCTGAAATGCCTATCAGCACCTATATTTGAAATGCCTATCGGCAACCATATCTGAAATGCCTATCGACACGTATATTTGAAATACCTATCGGCTTCTATATCTGAAATGCCTATCGGCACCTATTTTTAAAATGCCAATCGGTAACTATATCTGAAATGCCTATCGGCACCTATATCTGAAATGCCTATCGGCACCAATTTTTAAAATGCGAATCGGCAACTATATCTGAAATGCCTATCGGCACCTATATTTGAAATGCCCATCGGTCTCTTTTTTTGAAATGCCTATCGGAAACTACATCTGAAATGCCTATCAGCACCTATATTTGAAATGCCTTTCGGCAACCATATCTGAAATGCCTATCTACACCTATATTTGAAATACCTATCGGCTTCTATATCTGAAATGCCTATCGGCACCTATTTTTAAAATGCCAATCGGACACTATATCTGAAATGCCTATCGGCACCTATATCTGAAATGCCTATCGGCACCTATTTTTGAAATGCCTATCGGAAACTACATCTGAAATGCCTATAAGCACCTATATTTGAAATGCCTATCGGCAACCATATCTGAAATGCCTATCGGCACCTATTTTTGAAATGCCTATCGGAAACTACATCTGAAATGCCTATCAGCACCTATATTTGAAATGCCTATCGGCAACCATATCTGAAATGCCTATTGACACCTAAATTTGATATACCTATCGGCTTCTATATCTGAAATGCCTATCGGCACCTATTTTTAAAATTCCAATCGGCAACTATATCTGAAATGCCTATCGGCACATATATCTGAAATGACTATCGGCAACAATTTTTGAAATGCCTATCGGAAACTACATCTGAAATGCCTATCAGCACCTATATTTGAAATGCCTATCGGCAACCATATCTGGAATGCTTATCGGCACCTACATTTGAAATGCCTATCGGCTTCTATATCTGAAATGCCTATCGGCACCTATTTTTAAAATGCCAATCGGCAACTATATCTGTAATGCCTATCGGCACCTATATCTGAAATGCCTATCGGCACCTATTTTTGAAATGCCTATCGAAAACTACATCTGAAATGCCTATCAGCACCAATATTTGAAATGCCTATCGGCAAACATATCTGAAATGCCTATCGACATCTTTATTTGAAATACCTATCGGCTTCTATATCTGAAATGCCTATCGGCACGTATTTTTAAAATGCCAATCGGCAACTATATTTGAAAAGCCTATCGGCACCTATATCTGAAATGCCTATCGGCACCAATTTTTGAAATGCCTAAAGGAAACTACAACTGAAATGCCTATCAGCACCTATATTTGAAATGTCTATCGTCAACCATATCTGGAATGCCTATCGGCACCTATATTTGAAATGCCTATCGGCTTCTATATCTGAAATGCCTATCGGCACCTATTTTTAAAATGCCAATCGGCAACTATATCTGAAATGCCTATCGGCGCCTATATCTGAAATGCTTATCGGCACCTATTTTTGAAATGCCTATCGGAAACTACATCTGAAATGCCTATCAGCACCTATATTTGAAATGCCAATCGGCAACCATATCTGGAATGCCTATCGGCACCAATATTTGAAATGCCTATCGGCTTCTATATCTGAAATGCCTATCGGCACCTATTTTTAAAATGCCAATCGGCAACTATATCTAAAGTGCCTATCGGCGCCTATATCTGAAATGCCTATCGGCACCTATTTTTGAAATGCCTATCGAAAACTACATCTGAAATGCCTATCAGCACCTATATTTGAAATGCCTATCGGAAACTACATCTAAAATGCCTATCGGCACCTATTTTTAAAATGCCAATCGGCAACTATATCGTAAATGCCTATCGTCACCTGTATCTGAAATGCCTATCGGCACCTATTTTTGAAATGCCTATCGGAAACTACATCTGAAATGCCTATCAGCACCTATGTTTGAAATGCCTATCGGCAGCTATATCTGAAATGCCTATCGACACCAATATTTAAATACCTATCGGCTTCTATATCTGAAATGCCTATCGGCACCTATTTTTAAAATGCCAATCGGCAACTATATCTGAAATGCCTATCGGCACCAATTTTTGAAATGCCTATCGGAAACTACATCTGAAAAGCCTATCAGCACCTATATTTGAAATGCCTATCGGCAACCATATCTGGAATGCCTATCGGCAGTCTATATTTGAAATGCCTATCGGCTTCTATATCTGAAATGCCTATCGACAGCTATTTTTAAAATGCCAATTGGCAACTATATCTGAAATGCCTATCGGCACCTATATCTGAAATGCCTATCGGTACCTATTTTTGAAATGCCTATCGGAAACTACATCTGAAATGCCTATCGGAAACTACATCTGAAATGCCTATCAGCATTTATATTTGAAATGCCTATTGGCAACCATATCTGGAATGCCTATCGGCACCTATATTTGAAATGCCTATCGGCTTCTATATCTGAAATGCCTATCGGCACCTATTTTTAAAATGCCAATCGGCAACTATATTTGAAATGCCTATCGGCACCTATATCTGAAATGCTAATCGGCGCCTATTTTGAAATGCCTATCGGAAACTACATCTAAAATGCCTATCAGCACTTATATTTGAAATGCCTATCGGCAACCATATCTGGAATACCTATCGGCACCTATATTTGAAATGCCTATCGGCTTCTATATCTGAAATGCCTATCGGCACCTATTTTTTAAATGCCAATCGGTCACTATATCTGAAATGCCTATCGGCACCTATATCTGAAATGCCTATCGGCACCAATTTTTGAAATGCCTATCGGAAACTACATCTGGAATGCCTATCAGCACCTATATTTGAAATGCCTATCGGCAACCATATCTGGCATGCCTATCGGCACCTATATTTGAAATGCCAATCGGCAACTATATCTGAAATGCCTATCGGCACCTATTTTTAAAATGCCAATCAACAACTATATCTGAAATGCCTATCGGCACCTATATCTGAAATGCCTATCGGCACCTATTTTTGAAATGCCTGTCGGAAACTACATCTGAAATGCCTATCAGCACCTATATTTGAAATGCCAATCGGCAACTATACCTGAAATGCCTATCGGCACCTATTTTCAAAATGCCAATCGGCAACTATATCTGAAATGCCTATCGGCACCTATATCTGAAATGCCTATCGGCACCTATTTTTGAAATGCCTATCGGAAACTACATCTGAAATGCCTATCAGCACCTATATTTGAAATGTTTATCGGCAACATATCTGGCATGCCTATCGGCACCTATATTTGAAATGCCAATCGGCAAATATATCTGAAATGCCTATCGGCACCTATTTTTAAAATGCCAATCGGCAACTATATCTGAAATGCCTATCGGCACCTATATCTGAAATGCCTATCGGCACCTATTTTTGAAATGCCTATCGGAAACTACATCTGAAATGCCTATCAGCACCTATATTTGAAATGCCTATCGGCAACCATATCTGAAATGCCTATTGACACCTATATTTGAAATACCTATCGGCTTCTATATCTGAAATGCCTATCGGCACCTATTTTTAAAATTCCAATCGGCAACTATATCTGAAATGCCTATCGGCACATATATCTGAAATGACTATCGGCAACAATTTTTGAAATGCCTATCGGAAACTACATCTGAAATGCCTATCAGCACCTATATTTGAAATGCCTATCGGCAACCATATCTGGAATGCTTATCGGCACCTACATTTGAAATGCCTATCGGCTTCTATATCTGAAATGCCTATCGGCACCTATTTTTAAAATGCCAATCGGCAACTATATCTGTAATGCCTATCGGCACCTATATCTGAAATGCCTATCGGCACCTATTTTTGAAATGCCTATCGAAAACTACATCTGAAATGCCTATCAGCACCAATATTTGAAATGCCTATCGGCAAACATATCTGAAATGCCTATCGACATCTTTATTTGAAATACCTATCGGCTTCTATATCTGAAATGCCTATCGGCACGTATTTTTAAAATGCCAATCGGCAACTATATTTGAAAAGCCTATCGGCACCTATATCTGAAATGCCTATCGGCACCAATTTTTGAAATGCCTAAAGGAAACTACATCTGAAATGCCTATCAGCACCTATATTTGAAATGTCTATCGTCAACCATATCTGGAATGGCTATCGGCACCTATATTTGAAATGCCTATCGGCTTCTATATCTGAAATGCCTATCGGCACCTATTTTTAAAATGCCAATCGGCAACTATATCTGAAATGCCTATCGGCGCCTATATCTGAAATGCTTATCGGCACCTATTTTTGAAATGCCTATCGGAAACTACATCTGAAATGCCTATCAGCACCTATATTTGAAATGCCAATCGGCAACCATATCTGGAATGCCTATCGGCACCAATATTTGAAATGCCTATCGGCTTCTATATCTGAAATGCCTATCGGCACCTATTTTTAAAATGCCAATCGGCAACTATATCTAAAGTGCCTATCGGCGCCTATATCTGAAATGCCTATCGGCACCTATTTTTGAAATGCCTATCGAAAACTACATCTGAAATGCCTATCAGCACCTATATTTGAAATGCCTATCGGCAACCACATCAGAAATGCCTATCGGCACCTATATCTGAAATGCCTATCGACACCTATATTTGAAATACCTATCGGCACCTATATTTTAAATGCCTATCGGCAACTATATCTGATATGCCTATCGGCACCTATATCTGAAATGCCTATCGGCACCTATTTTTGAAATGCCTATCGGAAACTACATCATAAATGCCTATCGGCACCTATTTTTAAAATGCCAATCGGCAACTATATCTAAAATGCCTATCGTCACCTATATCTGAAATGCCTATCGGCACCTATTTTTGAAATGCCTATCGGAAACTACATCTGAAATGCCTATCAGCACCTATATTTGAAATGCCTATCGGCAGCTATATCTGAAATGCCTATCGACACCAATATTTAAATACCTATCGGCACCTATATCTGAAATGCATATCGGCACCAATTTTTGAAATGCCTATCGGAAACTACATCTGGAATGCCTATCAGCACCTATATTTGAAATGCCAATCGGCAACCATATCTGGCATGCCTATCGGCACCTATATTTGAAATGCCAATCGGCAACTATATCTGAAATGCCTATCGGCACCTATTTTTAAAATGCCAATCAACAACTATATCTGAAATGCCTATCGGCACCTATATTTGAAATGCCAATCGGCAACTATACCTGAAATGCCTATCGGCACCTATTTTTAAAATGCCAATCGGCAACTATATCTGAAATGCCTATCGGCACCCATTTTTGAAATGCCTATCGGAAACTACATCTGAAATGCCTATCAGCACCTATATTTGAAATGCCTATCGGCAACCATATCTGAAATGCCTATCGACACCTATATTTGAAATACCTATCGGCTTCTATATCTGAAATGCCTATCGGCTCCTATTTTTAAAATTCCAATCGGCAACTATATCTGAAATGCCTATCGGCACATATATCTGAAATGACTATCGGCACCAATTTTTGAAATGCCTATCGGAAACTACATCTGAAATGCCTTTCAGCACCTATATTTGAAATGCCTATCGGCAACCATATCTGGAATGCTTATCGGCACCTATATTTGAAATGCCTATCGGCTTCTATATCTGAAATGCCTATCGGCACCTATTTTTAAAATGCCAATCGGCAACTATATCTGTAATGCCTATCGGCACCTATATCTGAATTGCCTATCGGCACCTATTTTTGAAATGCCTATCGAAAACTACATCTGAAATGCCTATCAGCACCAATATTTGAAATGCCTATCGGCAAACATATCTGAAATGCCTATCGACATCTTTATTTGAAATACCTATCGGCTTCTATATCTGAAATGCCTATCGGCACGTATTTTTAAAATGCCAATCGGCAACTATATTTGAAAAGCCTATCGGCACCTATATCTGAAATGCCTATCGGCACCAATTTTTGAAATGCCTAAAGGAAACTACATCTGAAATGCCTATCAGCACCTATATTTGAAATGTCTATCGTCAACCATATCTGGAATTCCTATCGGCACCTATATTTGAAATGCCTATCGGCTTCTATATTTGAAATGCCTATCGGCACCTATTTTTAAAATGCCAATCGGCAACTATATCTGAAATGCCTATCGGCGCCTATATCTGAAATGCTTATCGGCACCTATTTTTGAAATGCCTATCGGAAACTACATCTGAAATGCCTATCAGCACCTATATTTGAAATGCCTATCGGCAACCATATCTGGAAGCCTATCGGCACCAATATTTGAAATGCCTATCGGCTTCTATATCTGAAATGCCTATCGGCACCTATTTTTAAAATGCCAATCGGCAACTATATCTAAAGTGCCTATAGGCGCCTATATCTGAAATGCCTATCGGCACCTATTTTTGAAATGCCTATCGAAAACTACATCTGAAATGCCTATCAGCACCTATATTTGAAATGCCTATCGGCAACCACATCAGAAATGCCTATCGGCACCTATATCTGAAATGCCTATCGACACCTATATTTGAAATACCTATCGGCACCTATATTTTAAATGCCTATCGGCAACTATATCTGATATGCCTATCGGCACCTATATCTGAAATGCCTATCGGCACCTATTTTTGAAATGCCTATCGGAAACTACATCTAAAATGCCTATCGGCACCTATTTTTAAAATGCCAATCGGCAACTATATCGTAAATGCCTATCGTCACCTATATCTGAAATGCCTATCGGCACCTATTTTTGAAATGCCTATCGGAAACTACATCTGAAATGCCTATCAGCACCTATATTTGAAATGCCTATCGGCAGCTATATCTGAAATGCCTATCGACACCAATATTTAAATACCTATTTTCTTCTATATCTGAAATGCCTATCGGCACCTATTTTTAAAATGCCAATCGGCAACTGTATCTGAAATGCCTATCGGCACCAATTTTTGAAATGCCTATCGGAAACTACATCTGAAAAGCCTATCAGCACCTATATTTGAAATGCCTATCGGCAACCATATCTGGAATGCCTATCGGCAGTCTATATTTGAAATGCCTATCGGCTTCTATATCTGAAATGCCTATCGACAGCTATTTTTAAAATGCCAATTGACAACTATATCTGAAATGCCTATCGGCACCTATATCTGAAATGCCTATCGGTACCTATTTTTGAAATGCCTATCGGAAACTACATCTGAAATGCCTATCAGCATTTATATTTGAAATGCCTATTGGCAACCATATCTGGAATGCCTATCGGCACCTATATTTGAAATGCCTATCGGCTAATATATCTGAAATGCCTATCGGCACCAATTTTTAAAATGCCAATCGGCAACTATATTTAAAAAGCCTATCGGCACCTATATCTGAAATGCTAATCGGCGCCTATTTTGAAATGCCTATCGGAAACTACATCTAAAATGCCTATCAGCACTTATATTTGAAATGCCTATCGGCAACCATATCTGGAATACCTATCGGCACCTATATTTGAAATGCCTATCGGCTTCTATATCTGAAATGCCTATCGGCACCTATTTTTTAAATGCCAATCGGTCACTATATCTGAAATGCCTATCGGCACCTATATCTGAAATGCCTATCGGCACCAATTTTTGAAATGCCTATCGGAAACTACATCTGAAATGCCTATCAGCACCTATATTTGAAATGCCTATCGGCAACCATATCTGGAATGCCTATCGGCAGCCTATATTTGAAATGCCTATCGGCTTCTATATCTGAAATGCCTATCGACACCTATTTTTAAAATGCCAATCGGCAACTATATCTGAAATGCCTATCGGCACCTATATCTGAAATGCCCATCGGCACCTATTTTTGAAATGCCTATCGGAAACTACTTCTGAAATGCCTATCAGCACCTATATCTGAAATGCCTAGCGGCACCTATTTTTGAAATGCCTATCGGAAACTACATCTGAAAAGCCTATCAGCAGCTATATTTGAAATGCCTATCGGCAACCATATCTGAAATGCCTATCGGCACCTATATTTGAAATGCCTATCGGCTTCTATATCTAAAATGCCTATCGGCACCTATTTTTAAAATGCCAATCGGCAACTATAACTGAAATGCCTATCGGCACCTATATCTGAAATGCCTATCGGCACCTATTTTTGAAATGCCTATCGGAAACTACATCTGAAATGCCTATCAGCACCTATATTTGAAATGCCTATCGGCAACCATATCTAAAATGCCTATCGACACCTATATTTAAAATACCTATCGGCTTCTATATCTGAAATGCCTATCGGCACCTATTTTTAAAATGCCAATCGGTATCTATATCTGAAATGCCTATCGGCACCTATATCTGAAATGCCTATCGGCACCAATTTTTGAAATGTATTTTGGAAACTACAACTGGAATGCCTATCAGCTCCTATATTTGAAATGCCTATCGGCAACCATATCTGGGATGCCTATCGGCACCTATATTTGAAATGCCTGTCGGCTTCTATATCTGAAATGCCTATCGACACCTATTTTTAAAATGCCAATCGGCAAATATATCTGAAATGGCTATCGGCACCTATATCTGAAATGCCTATCGGCACCTATTTTTAAAATGCCAATCGGCAACTATATCTGAAATGCCTATCGGCAACTATATCTGGAATGCCTATCAGCACCTATATTTGAAATGCCTATCGGCAACTATATCTGGAATGCTTATCGGCACCTATATTTGAAATGCCTATCGGCTTCTATATCTGAAATGCCTATCGGCACCTTTTTTTGAAATGCCTATCGGAAACTACATCTGAAATGCCTATCAGCACCTATATTTGAAATGCCTATCGGCAACCATATCTGAAATGCCTATCGACACGTATATTTGAAATACCTATCGGCTTCTATATCTGAAATGCCTATCGGCACCTATTTTTAAAATGCCAATCGGTAACTATATCTGAAATGCCTATCGGCACCTATATCTGAAATGCCTATCGGCACCAATTTTTAAAATGCGAATCGGCAACTATATCTGAAATGCCTATCGGCACCTATATTTGAAATGCCCATCGGTCTCTTTTTTTGAAATGCCTATCGGAAACTACATCTGAAATGCCTATCAGCACCTATATTTGAAATGCCTTTCGGCAACCATATCTGAAATGCCTATCTACACCTATATTTGAAATACCTATCGGCTTCTATATCTGAAATGCCTATCGGCACCTATTTTTAAAATGCCAATCGGCAACTATATCTGAAATGCCTATCGGCACCTATATCTGAAATGCCTATCGGCACCTATTTTTGAAATGCCTATCGGAAACTACATCTGAAATGCCTATAAGCACCTATATTTGAAATGCCTATCGGCAACCATATCTGAAATGCCTATCGACACCTATATTTGAAATACCTATCGGCTTCTATATTCGAAATGCCTATCGGCACCTATTTTTAAAATTCCAATCGGCAACTATATCTGAAATGCCTATCGGCACATATATCTGAAATGACTATCGGCACCAATTTTTGAAATGCCTATCGGAAACTACATCTGAAATGCCTATCAGCACCTATATTTGAAATGCCTATCGGCAACCATATCTGGAATGCTTATCGGCACCTATATTTGAAATGCCTATCGGCTTCTATATCTGAAATGCCTATCGGCACCTATTTTTAAAATGCCAATCGGCAACTATATCTGTAATGCCTATCGGCACCTATATCTGAAAGGCCTATCGGCACCTATTTTTGAAATGCCTATCGAAAACTACATCTGAAATGCCTATCAGTACCAATATTTGAAATGCCTATCGGCAAACATATCTGAAATGCCTATCGACATCTTTATTTGAAATACCTATCGGCTTCTATATCTGAAATGCCTATCGGCACGTATTTTTAAAATGCCAATCGGCAACTATATTTGAAAAGCCTATCGGCACCTATATCTGAAATGCCTATCGGCACCAATTTTTGAAATGCCTAAAGGAAACTACATCTGAAATGCCTATCAGCACCTATATTTGAAATGTCTATCGTCAACCATATCTGGAATGCCTATCGGCACCTATATTTGAAATGCCTACCGGCTTCTATATCTGAAATGCCTATCGGCACCTATTTTTAAAATGCCAATCGGCAACTATATCTGAAATGCCTATCGGCGCCTATATCTGAAATGCTTATCGGCACCTATTTTTGAAATGCCTATCGGAAACTACATCTGAAATGCCTATCAGCACCTATATTTGAAATGCCTATCGGCAACCATATCTGGAATGCCTATCGGCACCAATATTTGAAATGCCTATCGGCTTCTATATCTGAAATGCCTATCGGCACCTATTTTTAAAATGCCAATCGGCAACTATATCTAAAGTGCCTATCGGCGCCTATATCTGAAATGCCTATCGGCACCTATTTTTGAAATGCCTATCGAAAACTACATCTGAAATGCCTATCAGCACCTATATTTGAAATGCCTATCGGCAACCACATCAGAAATGCCTATCGGCACCTATATCTGAAATGCCTATCGACACCTATATTTGAAATACCTATCGGCACCTATATTTTAAATGCCTATCGGCAACTATATCTGATATGCCTATCGGCACCTATATCTGAAATGCCTATCGGCACCTATTTTTGAAATGCCTATCGGAAACTACATCTAAAATGCCTATTGGCACCTATTTTTAAAATGCCAATCGGCAACTATATCTAAAATGCCTATCGTCACCTATATCTGAAATGCCTATCGGCACCTATTTTTGAAATGCCTATCGGAAACTACATCTGAAATGCCTATCAGCACCTATATTTGAAATGCCTATCGGCAGCTATATCTGAAATGCCTATCGACACCAATATTTAAATACCTATCGGCTTCTATATCTGAAATGCCTATCGGCACCTATTTTTAAAATGCCAATCGGCAACTATATCTGAAATGCCTATCGGAACCAATTTTTAAAATGCCAATCGGTAACTATATCTGAAATGCCTATCGGCACCTATATCTGAAATGCATATCGGCACCAATTTTTGAAATGCCTATCAGCACCTATATTTGAAATGCCTATCGGCAACCATATCTGAAATGTCTCTCGACACCTATATTTGAAATACCTATCGGCTTCTATATCTGAAATGCCTATCGGCACCTATTTTTAAAATGCCAATCGGTAACTATATCTGAAATGCCTATCGGCACCTATATCTGAAATGCATATCGGCACCAATTTTTGAAATGCCTATCGGAAACTACATCTGGAATGCCTATCAGCACCTATATTTGAAATGCCTATCGGCAACCATATCTGGCATGCCTATCGGCACCTATATTTGAAATGCCAATCGGCAACTATATCTGAAATGCCTATCGGCACCTATTTTTAAAATGCCAATCAACAACTATATCTGAAATGCCTATCGGCACCTATATTTGAAATGCCAATCGGCAACTATACCTGAAATGCCCATAGGCACCTATTTTTAAAATGCCAATCGGCAACTATATCTGAAATGCCTATCGGCACCTATTTTTGAAATGCCTATCGGAAACTACATCTGAAATGCCTATCAGCACCTATATTTGAAATGCCTATCGGCAACCATATCTGAAATGCCTATCGACACCTATATTTGAAATACCTATCGGCTTCTGTATCTGAAATGCCTATCGGCACCTATTTTTAAAATTCCAATCGGCAACTATATCTGAAATGCCTATCGGCACATATATCTGAAATGACTATCGGCACCAATTTTTGAAATGCCTATCGGAAACTACATCTGAAATGCCTATCAGCACCTATATTTGAAATGCCTATCGGCAACCATATCTGGAATGCTTATCGGCACCTATATTTGAAATGCCTATCGGCTTCTATATCTGAAATGCCTATCGGCACCTATTTTTAAAATGCCAATCGGCAACTATATCTGTAATGCCTATCGGCACCTATATCTGAAATGCCTATCGGCACCTATTTTTGAAATGCCTATCGAAAACTACATCTGAAATGCCTATCAGCACTAATATTTGAAATGCCTATCGGCAAACATATCTGAAATGCCTATCGACATCTTTATTTGAAATACCTATCGGCTTCTATATCTGAAATGCCTATCGGCACGTATTTTTAAAATGCCAATCGGCAACTATATTTGAAAAGCCTATCGGCACCTATATCTGAAATGCCTATCGGCACCAATTTTTGAAATGCCTAAAGGAAACTACATCTGAAATGCCTATCAGCACCTATATTTGAAATGTCTATCGTCAACCATATCTGGAATGCCTATCGGCACCTATATTTGAAATGCCTTTCGGCTTCTATATCTGAAATGCTTATCGGCACCTATTTTTAAAATGCCAATCGGCAACTATATCTGAAATGCCTATCGGCGCCTATATCTGAAATGCTTATCGGCACCTATTTTTGAAATGCCTATCGGAAACTACATCTGAAATGCCTATCAGCACCTATATTTGAAATGCCTATCGGCAACCATATCTGGAATGCCTATCGGCACCAATATTTGAAATGCCTATCGGCTTCTATATCTGAAATGCCTATCGGCACCTATTTTTAAAATGCCAATCGGCAACTATATCTAAAGTGCCTATCGGCGCCTATATCTGAAATGCCTATCGGCACCTATTTTTGAAATGCCTATCGAAAACTACATCTGAAATGCCTATCAGCACCTATATTTGAAATGCCTATCGGCAACCACATCAGAAATGCCTATCGGCACCTATATCTGAAATGCCTATCGACACCTATATTTGAAATACCTATCGGCACCTATATTTTAAATGCCTATCGGCAACTATATCTGATATGCCTATCGGCACCTATATCTGAAATGCCTATCGGCACCTATTTTTGAAATGCCTATCGGAAACTACATCTAAAATGCCTATCGGCACCTATTTTAAAAATGCCAATCGGCAACTATATCTAAAATGCCTATCGTCACCTATATCTGAAATGCCTATCGGCAGCTATTTTTGAAATGCCTATCGGAAACTACATCTGAAATGCCTATCAGCACCTATATTTGAAATGCCTATCGGCAGCTATATCTGAAATGCCTATCGACACCAATATTTAAATACCTATCGGCTTCTATATCTGAAATGCCTATCGGCACCTATTTTTAAAATGCCAATCGGCAACTATATCTGAAATGCCTATCGGCACCAATTTTTGAAATGCCTATCGGAAACTAGATCTGAAATGCCTATCAGCACCTATATTTGAAATGCCTATCGGCAACCATATCTGGAATGCCTATCGGGAGTCTATATTTGAAATGCCTATCGGCTTCTATATCTGAAATGCCTATCGACAGCTATTTTTAAAATGCCAATTGGCAACTATATCTAAAATGCCTATCGGCACCTATATCTGAAATGCCTATCGGTACCTATTTTTGAAATGCCTATCGGAAACTACATCTGAAATGCCTATCAGCATTTATATTTGAAATGCCTATCGGCAACCATATCTGGAATGCCTATCGGCACCTATATTTGAAATGCCTATCGGCTTCTATATCTGAAATGCCTATCGGCACCTATTTTTTAAATGCCAATCGGCAACTATATTTGAAATGCCTATCGGCACCTATATCTGAAATGCTAATCGGCGCCTATTTTGAAATGCCTATCGGAAACTACATCTAAAATGCCTATCAGCACTTATATTTGAAATGCCTATCGGCAACCATATCTGGAATACCTATCGGCACCTATATTTGAAATGCCTATCGGCTTCTATATCTGAAATGCCTATCGGCACCTATTTTTTAAATGCCAATCGGTCACTATATCTGAAATGCCTATCGGCACCTATATCTGAAATGCCTATCGGCACCAATTTTTGAAATGCCTATCGGAAACTACATCTGAAATGCCTATCAGCACCTATATTTGAAATGCCTATCGGCAACCATATCTGGAATGCCTATCGGCAGCCTATATTTGAAATGCCTATCGGCTTCTATATCTGAAATGCCTATCGACACCTATTTTTAAAATGCCAATCGGCAACTATATCTGAAATGCCTATCGGCACCTATATCTGAAATGCCCATCGGCACCTATTTTTGAAATGCCTATCGGAAACTACTTCTGAAATGCCTATCAGCACCTATATCTGAAATGCCTAGCGGCACCTATTTTTGAAATGCCTATCGGAAACTACATCTGAAAAGCCTATCAGCAGCTATATTTGAAATGCCTATCGGCAACCATATCTGAAATGCCTATCGGCACCTATATTTGAAATGCCTATCGGCTTCTATATCTAAAATGCCTATCGGCACCTATTTTTAAAATGCCAATCGGCAACTATATCTGAAATGCCTATCGGCACCTATATCTGAAATGCCTATCGGCACCTATTTTTGAAATGCCTATCGGAAACTACATCTGAAATGCCTATCAGCACCTATATTTGAAATGCCTATCGGCAACCATATCTAAAATGCCTATCGACACCTATATTTAAAATACCTATCGGCTTCTATATCTGAAATGCCTATCGGCACCTATTTTTAAAATGCCAATCGGTATCTATATCTGAAATGCCTATCGGCACCTATATCTGAAATGCCTATCGGCACCAATTTTTGAAATGTATTTTGGAAACTACATCTGGAATGCCTATCAGCTCCTATATTTGAAATGCCTATCGGCAACCATATCTGCGATGCCTATCGGCACCTATATTTGAAATGCCTGTCGGCTTTTATATCTGAAATGCCTATCGACACCTATTTTTAAAATGCCAATCGGCAAATATATCTGAAATGGCTATCGGCACCTATATCTGAAATGCCTATCGGCACCTATTTTTAAAATGCCAATCGGCAACTATATCTGAAATGCCTATCGGCAACTATATCTGGAATGCCTATCAGCACCTATATTTGAAATGCCTATCGGCAACTATATCTGGAATGCTTATCGGCACCTATATTTGAAATGCCTATCGGCTTCTATATCTGAAATGCCTATCGGCACCTTTTTTTGAAATGCCTATCGGAAACTACATCTGAAATGCCTATCAGCACCTATATTTGAAATGCCTATCGGCAACCATATCTGAAATGCCTATCGACACGTATATTTGAAATACCTATCGGCTTCTATATCTGAAATGCCTATCGGCACCTATTTTTAAAATGCCAATCGGTAACTATATCTGAAATGCCTATCGGCACCTATATCTGAAATGCCTATCGGCACCAATTTTTAAAATGCGAATCGGCAACTATATCTGAAATGCCTATCGGCACCTATATTTGAAATGCCCATCGGTCTCTTTTTTTGAAATGCCTATCGGAAACTACATCTGAAATGCCTATCAGCACCTATATTTGAAATGCCTTTCGGCAACCATATCTGAAATGCCTATCTACACCTATATTTGAAATACCTATCGGCTTCTATATCTGAAATGCCTATCGGCACCTATTTTTAAAATGCCAATCGGCAACTATATCTGAAATGCCTATCGGCACCTATATCTGAAATGCCTATCGGCACCTATTTTTGAAATGCCTATCGGAAACTACATCTGAAATGCCTATAAGCACCTATATTTGAAATGCCTATCGGCAACCATATCTGAAATGCCTATCGACACCTATATTTGAAATACCTATCGGCTTCTATATTCGAAATGCCTATCGGCACCTATTTTTAAAATTCCAATCGGCAACTATATCTGAAATGCCTATCGGCACATATATCTGAAATGACTATCGGCACCAATTTTTGAAATGCCTATCGGAAACTACATCTGAAATGCCTATCAGCACCTATATTTGAAATGCCTATCGGCAACCATATCTGGAATGCTTATCGGCACCTATATTTGAAATGCCTATCGGCTTCTATATCTGAAATGCCTATCGGCACCTATTTTTAAAATGCCAATCGGCAACTATATCTGTAATGCCTATCGGCACCTATATCTGAAAGGCCTATCGGCACCTATTTTTGAAATGCCTATCGAAAACTACATCTGAAATGCCTATCAGCACCAATATTTGAAATGCCTATCGGCAAACATATCTGAAATGCCTATCGACATCTTTATTTGAAATACCTATCGGCTTCTATATCTGAAATGCCTATCGGCACGTATTTTTAAAATGCCAATCGGCAACTATATTTGAAAAGCCTATCGGCACCTATATCTGAAATGCCTATCGGCACCAATTTTTGAAATGCCTAAAGGAAACTACATCTGAAATGCCTATCAGCACCTATATTTGAAATGTCTATCGTCAACCATATCTGGAATGCCTATCGGCACCTATATTTGAAATGCCTATCGGCTTCTATATCTGAAATGCCTATCGGCACCTATTTTTAAAATGCCAATCGGCAACTATATCTGAAATGCCTATCGGCGCCTATATCTGAAATGCTTATCGGCACCTATTTTTGAAATGCCTATCGGAAACTACATCTGAAATGCCTATCAGCACCTATATTTGAAATGCCTATCGGCAACCATATCTGGAATGCCTATCGGCACCAATATTTGAAATGCCTATCGGCTTCTATATCTGAAATGCCTATCGGCACCTATTTTTAAAATGCCAATCGGCAACTATATCTAAAGTGCCTATCGGCGCCTATATCTGAAATGCCTATCGGCACCTATTTTTGAAATGCCTATCGAAAACTACATCTGAAATGCCTATCAGCACCTATATTTGAAATGCCTATCGGCAACCACATCAGAAATGCCTATCGGCACCTATATCTGAAATGCCTATCGACACCTATATTTGAAATACCTATCGGCACCTATATTTTAAATGCCTATCGGCAACTATATCTGATATGCCTATCGGCACCTATATCTGAAATGCCTATCGGCACCTATTTTTGAAATGCCTATCGGAAACTACATCTAAAATGCCTATTGGCACCTATTTTTAAAATGCCAATCGGCAACTATATCTAAAATGCCTATCGTCACCTATATCTGAAATGCCTATCGGCACCTATTTTTGAAATGCCTATCGGAAACTACATCTGAAATGCCTATCAGCACCTATATTTGAAATGCCTATCGGCAGCTATATCTGAAATGCCTATCGACACCAATATTTAAATACCTATCGGCTTCTATATCTGAAATGCCTATCGGCACCTATTTTTAAAATGCCAATCGGCAACTATATCTGAAATGCCTATCGGAACCAATTTTAAAATGCCAATCGGTAACTATATCTGAAATGCCTATCGGCACCTATATCTGAAATGCATATCGGCACCAATTTTTGAAATGCCTATCAGCACCTATATTTGAAATGCCTATCGGCAACCATATCTGAAATGTTTCTCGACACCTATATTTGAAATACCTATCGGCTTCTATATCTGAAATGCCTATCGGCACCTATTTTTAAAATGCCAATCGGTAACTATATCTGAAATGCCTATCGGCACCTATATCTGAAATGCATATTGGCACCAATTTTTGAAATGCCTATCGGAAACTACATCTGGAATGCCTATCAGCACCTATATTTGAAATGCCTATCGGCAACCATATCTGGCATGCCTATCGGCACCTATATTTGAAATGCCAATCGGCAACTATATCTGAAATGCCTATCGGCACCTATTTTTAAAATGCCAATCAACAACTATATCTGAAATGCCTATCGGCACCTATATTTGAAATGCCAATCGGCAACTATACCTGAAATGCCTATCGGCACCTATTTTTAAAATGCCAATCGGCAACTATATCTAAAATGCCTATCGGCACCTATTTTTGAAATGCCTATCGGAAACTACATCTGAAATGCCTAACAGCACCTATATTTGAAATGCCTATCGGCAACCATATCTGAAATGCCTATCGACACCTATATTTGAAATACCTATCGGCTTCTATATCTGAAATGCCTATCGGCACCTATTTTTAAAATTCCAATCGGCAACTATATCTGAAATGCCTATCGGCACATATATCTGAAATGACTATCGGCACCAATTTTTGAAATGCCTATCGGAAACTACATCTGAAATGCCTATCAGCACCTATATTTGAAATGCCTATCGGCAACCATATCTGGAATGCTTATCGGCACCTATATTTGAAATGCCTATCGGCTTCTATATCTGAAATGCCTATCGGCACCTATTTTTAAAATGCCAATCGGCAACTATATCTGTAATGCCTATCGGCACCTATATCTGAAATGCCTATCGGCACCTATTTTTGAAATGCCTATCGAAAACTACATCTGAAATGCCTATCAGCACCAATATTTGAAATGCCTATCGGCAAACATATCTGAAATGCCTATCGACATATTTATTTGAAATACCTATCGGCTTCTATATCTGAAATGCCTATCGGCACGTATTTTTAAAATGCCAATCGGCAACTATATTTGAAAAGCCTATCGGCACCTATATCTGAAATGCCTATCGGCACCAATTTTTGAAATGCCTAAAGGAAACTACATCTGAAATGCCTATCAGCACCTATATTGGAAATGTCTATCGTCAACCATATCTGGAATGCCAATCGGCACCTATATTTGAAATGCCTTTCGGCTTCTATATCTGAAATGCCTATCGGCACCTATTTTTAAAATGCCAATCGGCAACTATATCTGAAATGCCTATCGGCGCCTATATCTGAAATGCTTATCGGCACCTATTTTTGAAATGCCTATCGGAAAATACATCTGAAATGCCTATCAGCACCTATATTTGAAATGCCTATCGGCAACCATATCTGGAATGCCTATCGGCACCAATATTTGAAATGTCTATCGGCTTCTATATCTGAAATGCCTATCGGCACCTATTTTTAAAATGCCAATCGGCAACTATATCTAAAGTGCCTATCGGCGCCTATATCTGAAATGCCTATCGGCACCTATTTTTGAAATGCCTATCGAAAACTACATCTGAAATGCCTATCAGCACCTATATTTGAAATGCCTATCGGCAACCACATCAGAAATGCCTATCGGCACCTATATCTGAAATGCCTATCGACACCTATATTTGAAATACCTATCGGCACCTATATTTTAAATGCCTATCGGCAAATATATCTGATATGCCTATCGGCACCTATATCTGAAATGCCTATCGGTACCTATTTTTGAAATGCCTATCGGAAACTACATCTAAAATGCCTATCGGCACCTATTTTAAAAATGCCAATCGGCAACTATATCTAAAATGCCTATTGTCACCTATATCTGAAATGCCTATCGGCACCTATTTTTGAAATGCCTATCGGAAACTACATCTGAAATGCCTATCAGCACCTATATTTGAAATGCCTATCGGCAGCTATATCTGAAATGCCTATCGACACCAATATTTAAATACCTATCGGCTTCTATATCTGAAATGCCTATCGGCACCTATTTTTAAAATGCCAATCGGCAACTATATCTGAAATGCCTATCGGCACCAATTTTTGAAATGCCTATCGGAAACTAGATCTGAAATGCCTATCAGCACCTATATTTGAAATGCCTATCGGCAACCATATCTGGAATGCCTATCGGGAGTCTATATTTGAAATGTTTATCGGCTTCTATATCTGAAATGCCTATCGACAGCTATTTTTAAAATGCCAATTGGCAACTATATCTGAAATGCCTATCGGCACCTATATCTGAAATGCCTATCGGTACCTATTTTTGAAATGCCTATCGGAAACTACATCTGAAAT
>JAVRKA010000754.1:0-54730 GCA_034508555.1 Venustoraphidia nigricollis | reverse complement strand
CTATCGACACCTATATCTGAAATGCCTATCGACACCTATATCTGAAAATGCCTATCGACACCTATTTTTGAAATGCCTATCGGAAACTACATCTGAAATGCCTATCAGCACCTATATTTGAAATGCCTATCGGCAACCATATCTGGAATGCCTATCGGCACCTATATTTGAAATGCCTATCGGCTTCTATATCTGAAATGCCTATCGGCACCTATTTTTAAAATGCCAATCGGCAACTATATCTGAAATGCCTATCGGCACCTATATCTGAAATGCCTATCGACACCTATATCTGAAATGCCTATCGACACCTATATCTGAAATGCCTATCGACACCTATTTTTGAAATGCCTATCGGAAACTACATCTGAAATGCCTATCAGCACCTATATTTCAAATGCCTATCGGCAACCATATCTGGAATGCCTATCGGCACCTATATTTGAAATGCCTATCGGCTTCTATATCTGAAATGCCTATCGGCACCTATTTTTAAAATGCCAATCGGCACTTTATCTGAAATACCTATCGGCACCTATATCTGAAATGCCTATCGACACCTATATCTGAAATGCCTATCGACACCTATATCTGATATGCCTATCGACACCTATATCTAAAATGCCTATCGACACCTATATCTGAAATGCCTATCGACACCTATATCTGAAATGCCTATCGACACCTATATCTGAAATGCCTATCGACACCTAATCTGAAATGCCTATCGACACCTATTTTTGAAATGCCTATCGGAACCTACATCTGAAATGCCTATCAGCACCTATATTTGAAATGCCTATCGGCAACCATATCTGGGAATGCCTATCGGCACCTATATTTGAAATGCCTATCGGCTTCTATATCTGAAATGCCTATCGGCACCTATTTTTAAAATGCCAATCGGCAACTATATCTGAAATGCCTATCGGATCCTATATCTGAAATGCCTATCGACACTTATATCTGAAATGCCTATCGACACCTATATCTGAAATGCCTATCGGCACCTATATCTGAAATGCCTATCGACACCTATATCTGAAATGCCTTTCGACACCTATATCTGAAAGCCTATCGACACCTATATCTGAAATGCCTATCGACACCTATATCTGAAATGCCTATCGACACCTATTTTTGAAATGCCTATCGAAAACTACATCTGAAATGCCTATCAGCACCTATATTTGAAATGCCTATCGGCAACCATATCTGGAATGCCATCGGCACCTATATTTGAAATGCCTATCGGCTTCTATATCTGAAATGCCTATCGGCACCTATTTTTAAAATGCCAATCGGCAACTATATCTGAAATGCCTATCGGCACCTTTATCTGAAATGCCTATCGACACCTATATCTGAAATGCCTATCGACACCTATATCTGAAATGCCTATCGACACCTATATCTGAAATGCCTATCGACACCTATATCTGAAATGCCTATCGACACCTATATCTGAAATGCCTATCGACACCTATATCTGAAATGCCTATCGACACCTATATCTGAAATGCCTATCGACACCTATTTTTGAAATGCCTATCGGAAACTACATCTGAAATGCCTGTCAGCACCTATATTTGAAATGCCTATCGGAAACCATATCTGGAATGCCTATCGGCACCTATATTTGAAATGCCTATCGGCTTCTATATCTGAAATGCCTATCGGCACCTATTTTTAAAATGCCAATCGGCAACTATATCTGAAATGCCTATCGGCACCTATATCTGAAATGCCTATCGACACCTATATCTGAAATGCCTATCGACACCTATATCTGAAATGCCTATCGACACCCATATCTGAAATGCCTATCGACACCTATATCTGAAATGCCTATCGACACCTATATCTGAAATGCCTATCGACACCTATATCTGAAATGCCTATCGACACCTATATCTGAAATGCCTATCGACACCTATATCTGAAATGCCTATCGACACCTTTTTTTGAAATGACTCTCGGAAACTACATCTGAAATGCCTATCAGCACCTATATTTGAAATGCCTATCGGCAACCATATCTGAAATGCCTATCGGCACCTATATTTGAAATGCCTATCGGCTTCTATATCTGAAATGCCTATCGGCACCTATTTTTAAAATGCCAATCGGCAACTATATCTGAAATGCCTATCGGCACCTATATCTGAAATGCCTATCGACACCTATATCTGAAATGCCTATCGACACCTATATCTGAAATGCCCATCGACACCTATATCTGAAATGCCTATCGACACCTATATCTGAAATGCCTATCGACACCTATATCTAAAATGCCTATCGACACCTATATCTGAAATGCCTATCGACACCTATTACTGAAATGCCTATCGACACCTATTTTTGAAATGCCTATCGGAAACTACATCTGAAATGCCTATCAGCACCTATATTTGAAATGCCTATCGGCAACCATATCTGGAATGCCTATCGGCGCCTATATTTGAAATGCCTATCGGCTTCTATATCTGAAATGCCTATCGGCACCTATTTTTAAAATGCCAATCGGCAACTATATCTGAAATGCCTATCGGCGCCTATATCTGAAATGCCTATCGACACCTATATCTGAAATGCCTATCGACACCTATATCTGAAATGCCTATCGACACCTATATCTGAAATGCCTATCGACACCCATATCTGAAATGCCTATCGACAACTATATCTGAAATGCCTATCGACACCTATATCTGAAATGCCTATCGACACCTATATCTGAAATGCCTATCGACACCTATTTTTGAAATGCCTATCGGAAACTACATCTGAAATGCCTATCAGCACCTATATTTGAAATGACTATCGGCAACCATATCTGGAATGCCTATCGGCACCTATATTTGAAATGCCTATCGGCTTCTATATCTGAAATGCCTATCGGCACCTATTTTTAAAATGCCAATCGGCAACTATATCTGAAATGCCTATCGGCACCTATATCTGAAATGCCTATCGACACCTATATCTGAAATGCCTATCGACACCTATATCTGAAATGCCTATCGACACCTATATCTGAAATGCCTATCGACACCTATATCTGATTTGCCTATCGACACCTATATCTGAAATGCCTATCGACACCTATATCTGAAATGCCTATCGACACCTATATCTGAAATGCCTATCGACACCTATATCTGAAATGCCTATCGACACCTATTTTTGTAATGCCTATCGGAAACTACATCTGAAATGCCTATCAGCACCTATATTTGAAATGCCTATCGGCAACCATATCTGGAATACCTATCGGCACCTATATTTGAAATGCCTATCGGCTTCTATATCTGAAATGCCTATTGGCACCTATTTTTAAAATGCCAATCGGCAACTATATCTGAAATGCCTATCGGCACCTATATCTGAAATGCCTATCGACACCTATATCTGAAATGCCTATCGACACCTATATCTGAAATGCCTATCGACACCTATATCTGAAATGCCTATCGACACCTATTTTTGTAATGCCTATCGGAAACTACATCTGAAATGCCTATCAGCACCTGTATTTGAAATGCCTATCGGCAACCATATCTGGAATGCCTATCGGCACCTATATTTGAAATGCCTATCGGCTTCTATATCTGAAATGCCTATCGGCACCTATATCTGAAATGCCTCTCGACACCTATATCTGAAATGCCTATCGACACCTATATCTGAAATGCCTATCGACACCTATATCTGAAATGCCTATCGACACCTATATCTGATTTGCCTATCGACACCTATATCTGAAATGCCTATCGACACCTATATCTGAAATGCCTATCGACACCTATATCTGAAATGCCTATCGACACCTATATCTGAAATGCCTATCGACACCTATTTTTGTAATGCCTATCGGAAACTACATCTGAAATGCCTATCAGCACCTATATTTGAAATGCCTATCGGCCACCATATCTGGAATGCCTATCGGCACCTATATTTGAAATGCCTATCGGCTTCTATATCTGAAATGCCTATCGGCACCTATATCTGAAATGCCTATCGACACCTATATCTGAAATGCCTATCGACACCTACATCTGAAATGCCTATCGACACCTATATCTGAAATGCCTATCGACACCTATATCTGAAATGCCTATCGACACCTATTTTTGAAATGCCTATCGGAAACTACATCTGAAATGCCTATCAGCACCTATATTTGAAATGCCTATCGGCAACCATATCTGGAATGCCTATCGGCACCTATATTTGAAATGCCTATCGGCTTCTATATCTGAAATGCCTATCGGCACCTATTTTTAAAATGCCAATCGGCAACTATATCTGAAATGCCTATCGGCACCTATATCTGAAATGCCTATCGACACCTATATCTGAAATGCCTATCGACACCTATATCTGAAATGCCTATCGACACCTATATCTGAAATGCCTATCGACACCTATATCTGAAATGCCCATCGACACCTATATCTGAAATGCCTATCGACACCTATATCTGAAATGCCTATCGAAACCTATTTTTGAAATGCCTATCGGAAACTACATCTGAAATGCCTATCAGCACTTATATTTGAAATGCCTATCGGCAACCATATCTGGAATGCCTATCGGCACCTATATTTGAAATGCCTATCGGCTTCTATATCTGAAATGCCTATCGGCACCTATTTTTAAAATGCCAATCGGCAACTATATCTGAAATGCCTATCGGCACCTATATCTGAAATGCCTATCGACACCTATATCTGAAATGCCTATCGACACCTATATCTGAAATGCCTATCGACACCTATATCTGAAATGCCTATCGACACCTATATCTGAAATGCCTATCGACACCTATATCTGAAATGCCTATCGACACCTATATCTGAAATGCCTATCGACACCTATTTTTGAAATGCCTATCGACACCTATATCTGAAATGCCTATCGACACCTATATCTAAAATGCCTATCGACACCTATTTTTGAAATGCCTATCGGAAACTACAGCTGAAATGCCTATCAGCACCTATATTTGAAATGCCTATCGGCAACCATATCTGGAATGCCTATCGGCACCTATATTTGAAATGCCTATCGGCTTCTATATCTGAAATGCCTATCGGCACCTATTTTTAAAATGCCAATCGGCAACTATATCTGAAATGCCTATCGGCACCTATATCTGAAATGCCTATCGACACCTATATCTGAAATGCCTATCGACACCTATATCTGAAATGCCTATCGGCACCTATATCTGAAATGCCTATCGACACCTATATCTGAAATGCCTATCGACACCTATATCTGAAATGCCTATCGACACCTATATCTGAAATGCCTATCGACACCTATATCTGATTTGCCTATCGACACCTATATCTGAAATGCCTATCGACACCTATATCTGAAATGCCTATCGACACCTATATCTGAAATGCCTATCGACACCTATATCTGAAATGCCTATCGACACCTATTTTTGAAATGCCTATCGGAAACTACATCTGAAATGCCTATCAGCACCTATATTTGAAATGCCTATCGGCAACTATATCTGGAATGCCTATCAGCAGCTATATTTGAAATGCCTATCGGCAACCATATCTGGAATGCCTATCGGCACCTATATTTAAAATGCCTATCGGCTTCTATATCTGAAATGCCTATCGGCACCTATTTTTAAAATGCCAATCGGCAAATATATCTGAAATGCCTATCGGCACCTATATCTGAAATGCCTATCGACACCTATATCTGAAATGCCTATCGACACCTATATCTGAAATGCCTATCGACACCTATATCTGAAATGCCTATCGACACCTATATCTGAAATGCCTATCGACACCTATATCTGAAATGCCTATCGACACCTATATCTGAAATGCCTATCGACACCTATATCTGAAATGCCTATCGACACCTATATCTGAAATGCCTATCGACACCTATATCTGAAATGCCTATCGACACCTATTTTTGAAATGCCTATCGACACCTATATCTGAAATGCCTATCGACACCTATATCTGAAATGCCTATCGACACCTATTTTTGAAATGCCTATCGGAAACTACATCTGAAATGCCTATCAGCACCTATATTTGAAATGCCTATCGGCAACCATATCTGGAATGCCTATCGGCACCTATATTTGAAATGCCTATCGGCTTCTATATCTGAAATGTCTATCGGCACCTATTTTTAAAATGCCAATCGGCAACTATATCTGAAATGCCTATCGGCACCTATATCTGAAATGCCTATCGACACCTATATCTGAAATGCCTATCGACACCTATATCTGAAATGCTTATCGACACCTATATCTGAAATGCCTATCGACACCTATATCTGAAATGCCTATCGACACGTATTTTTGAAATGCCTATCGGAAACTACATCTGAAATGCTTATCAGCACCTATATTTGAAATGCCTATCGGCAACCATATCTGGAATGCCTATCGGCACCTATATTTGAAATGCCTATCGGCTTCTATATCTGAAATGCCTATCGGCACCTATTTTTAAAATGCCAATCGGCAACTATATCTGAAATGCCTATCGGCACCTATATCTGAAATGCCTATCGACACCTATATCTGAAATGCCTATCGACACCTATATCTGAAATGCCTATCGACACCTATATCTGAAATGCCTATCGACACCTATATCTGAAATGCCTATCGACACCTATATCTGAAATGCCTATCGACACCTATATCTGAAATGCCTATCAGCACCTATATTTGAAATGCCTATCGGCAACCATATCTGGAATGCCTATCGGCACCTATATTTGAAATGCCTATCGGCTTCTATATCTGAAATGCCTATCGGCACCTATTTTTAAAATGCCAATCGGCAACTATATCTGAAATGCCTATCGGCACCTATATCTGAAATGCCTATCGACACCTATATCTGAAATGCCTATCGACACCTATATCTGAAATGCCTATCGACACCTATATCTGAAATGCCTATCGACACCTATATCTGAAATGCCTATCGACACCTATATCTGAAATGCCTATCGACACCTATATCTGAAATGCCTATCGACACCTATATCTGAAATGCCTATCGACACCTATTTTTGAAATGCCTATCGGAAACTACATCTGAAATGCCTATCAGCACCTATATTTGAAATGCCTATCGGCAACCATATCTGGAATGCCTATCGGCACCTATATTTGAAATGCCTATCGGCTTCTATATCTGAAATGCCTATCGGCACCTATTTTTAAAATGCAAATCGGCAACTATATCTGAAATGCCTATCGGCACCTATATCTGAAATGCCTATCGACACCTATATCTGAAATGCCTACCGACACATATATCTGAAATGCCTATCGACACCTATATCTGAAATGCCTATCGACACCTATATCCGAAATGCCTATCGACACCTATATCTGAAATGCCTATCGACACCTATATCTGAAATGCCTATCGACACCTATTTTTGTAATGTCTATCGGAAACTACATCTGAAATGCCTATCAGCACCTATATTTGAAATGCCTATCGGCAACCATATCTGGAATGCCTATCGGCACCTATATTTGAAATGCCTATCGGCTTCTATATCTGAAATGCCTATCGGCACCTATATCTGAAATGCCTATCGACACCTATATCTGAAATGCCTATCGACACCTATATCTGAAATGCCTATCGACACCTATATCTGAAATGCCTATCGACACCTATATCTGATTTGCCTATCGACACCTATATCTAAAATGCCTATCGACACCTATATCTGAAATGCCTATCGACACCTATATCTGAAATGCCTATCGACACCTATATCTGAAATGCCTATCGACACCTATATCTGAAATGCCTATCGACACCTATTTTTGTAATGCCTATCGGAAACTACATCTGAAATGCCTATCAGCACCTATATTTGAAATGCCTATCGGCAACCATATCTGGAATGCCTATCGGCACCTATATTTGAAATGCCCATCGGCTTCTATATCTGAAATGCCTATCGGCACCTATATCTGAAATGCCTATCGACACCTATATCTGAAATGCCTATCGACACCTACATCTGAAATGCCTATCGACACCTATATCTGAAATGCCTATCGACACCTATATCTGAAATGCCTATCGACACCTGTTTTTGAAATGCCTATCGGAAACTACATCTGAAATGCCTATCAGCACCAATATTTGAAATGCCTATCGGCAACCATATCTGGAATGCCTATCGGCACCTATATTTGAAATGCCTATCGGCTTCTATATCTGAAATGCCTATCGGCACCTATTTTTAAAATGCCAATCGGCAACTATATCTGAAATGCCTATCGGCACCTATATCTGAAATGCCTATCGACACCTATATCTGAAATGCCTATCGACACCTATATCTGAAATGCCTATCGACACCTATATCTGAAATGCCTATCGACACCTATATCTGAAATGCCTATCGACACATATATCTGAAATGCCTATCGACACCTATATCTGAAATGCCTATCGACACCTATATCTGAAATGCCTATCGACACCTATATCTGAAATGCCTATCGACACCTATTTTTGAAATGCCTATCGGAAACTACATCTGAAATGCCTATCAGCACCTATATTTGAAATGCCTATCGGCAACCATATCTGGAATGCCTATCGGCACCTATATTTGAAATGCCTATCGGCTTCTATATCTGAAATGCCTATCGGCACCTATTTTTAAAATGCCAATCGGCAACTATATCTGAAATGCCTATCGGCACCTATATCTGAAATGCCTATCGACACCTATATCTGAAATGCCTATCGACACCTATATCTGAAATGCCTATCGACACCTATATCTGAAATGCCTATCCACACCTATATCTGAAATGCCTATCGACACCTATATCTGAAATGCCTATCGACACCTATATCTGAAATGCCTATCGACACCTATTTTTGAAATGCCTATCAGAAACTACATCTGAAATGCATATCAGCACCTATATTTGAAATGCCTATCGGCAACCATATCTGGAATGCCTATCGGCACCTATATTTGAAATGCCTATCGGCTTCTATATCTGAAATGCCTATCGGCACCTATTTTTAAAATGCCAATCGGCAACTATATCTGAAATGCCTATCGGCACCTATATCTGAAATGCCTATCGACACCTATATCTGAAATGCCTATCGACACCTATATATGAAATGCCTATCGACACCTATATCTGAAATGCCTATCGACACCTATATCTGAAATGCCTATCGACACCTATATCTGAAATGCCTATCGACACCTATATCTGAAATGCCTATCGACACCTATATCTGAAATGCCTATCGACACCTATTTTTGAAATGCCTATCGGAAACTACATCTGAAATGCCTATCAGCACCTATATTTGAAATGCCTATCGGCAACCATATCTGGAATGCCTATCGGCACCTATATTTGAAATGCCTATCGGCTTCTATATCTGAAATGCCTATCGGCACCTATTTTTAAAATGCCAATCGGCAACTATATCTGAAATGCCTTTCGGCACCTATATCTGAAATGCCTATCGACACCTATATCTGAAATGCCTATCGACACATATATCTGAAATGCCTATCGACACCTATATCTGAAATCCCTATCGACACCTATATCTGAAATGCCTATCGACACCTATATCTGAAATGCCTATCGACACCTATATCTGAAATGCCTAGCGACACCTATATCTGAAATGCCTATCGACACCTATTTTTGAAATGCCTATCGGAAACTACATCTGAAATGCCTATTAGCACCTATATTTGAAATGCCTATCGGCAACCATATCTGGAATGCCTATCGGCACCTATATATCAAATGCCTATCGGCTTCTATATCTGAATTGCCTATCGGCACCTATTTTTAAAATGCCAATCGGCAACTATATCTGAAATGCCTATCGGCACCTATATCTGAAATGCCTATCGACACCTATATCTGAAATGCCTATCGACACCTCTATCTGAAATGCCTATCGACACCTCTATCTGAAATGCCTATCGACACCTATATCTGAAATGCCTATCGACACCTATATCTAAAATGCCTATCGACACCTATATCTGAAATGCCTATCGACACCTATTTTTGAAATGTCTATCGGAAACTACATCTGAAATGCCTATCAGCACCTATATTTGAAATGCCTATCGGCAACCATATCTGGAATGCCTATCGGCACCTATATTTGAAATGCCTATCGGCTTCTATATCTGAAATGCCTATCGGCACCTATTTTTAAAACGCCAATCGGCAACTATATCTGAAATGCCTATCGGCACCTATATCTGAAATGCCTATCGACACCTATATCTGAAATGCCTATCGACACCTATATCTGAAATGCCTATCGACACCTATATCTGAAATGCCTATCGACACCTATATCTGAAATGCCTATCGACACCTATATCTAAAATGCCTATCGACACCTATATCTGAAATGCCTATCGACACCTATATCTGAAATGCCTATCGACACCTATATCTGAAATGCCTATCGACACCTATTTTTGAAATGCCTATCGGAAACTACATCTGAAATGCCTATCAGCACCTATATTTGAAATGCCTATCGGCAACCATATCTGGAATGCCTATCGGCACCTATATTTGAAATGCCTATCGGCTTCTATATCTGAAATGCCTATTGGCACCTATTTTTAAAATGCCAATCGGCAACTATATCTGAAATGCCTATCGGCACCTATATCTGAAATGCCTATCGACACCTATATCTGAAATGCCTATCGACACCTATATCTGAAATGCCTATCGATACCTATATCTGAAATGCCTATCGACACCTATATCTGAAATGCCTATCGACACCTATATCTGAAATGCCTATCGACACCTATATCTGAAATGCCTATCGACACCTATTTTTGAAATGCCTATCGGAAACTACATCTGAAATGCCTATTAGCACCTATATTTGAAATGCCTATCGGCAACCATATCTGGAATGCCTATCGGCATCTATATTTGAAATGCCTATCGGCTTCTATATCTGAAATGCCTATCGGCACCTATTTTTAAAATGCCAATCGGCAACTATATCTGAAATGCCTATCGACACCTATATCTAAAATGCCTATCGACACCTATATCTGAAATGCCTATCGACACATATATCTGAAATGCCTATCGACACCTATATCTGAAATGCCTATCGACACCTATATCTGAAATGCCTATCGACACCTATTTTTGAAATGCCTATCGGAAACTACATCTGAAATGCCTATCAGCACCTATATTTGAAATGCCTATCGGCAACCATATCTGGAATGCCTATCGGCACCTATATTTGAAATGCCTATCGGCTTCTATATCTGAAATGCCTATCGGCACCTATTTTTAAAATGCCAATCGGCAACTATATCTGAAATGCCTATCGGCACCTATATCTGAAATGCCTATCGACACCTATATCTGAAATGCCTATCGACACCTATATCTGAAATGCCTATCGACACCTATATCTGAAATGCCTATCGACACCTATATCTAAAATGCCTATCGACACCTATATCTGAAATGCCTATCGACACCTATATCTGAAATGCCTATCGACACCTATATCTGAAATGCCTATCGACACCTATTTTTGAAATGCCTATCGGAAACTACATCTGAAATGCCTATCAGCACCTATATTTGAAATGCCTATCGGCAACCATATCTGGAATGCCTATCGGCACCTATATTTGAAATGCCTATCGGCTTCTATATCTGAAATGCCTATCGGCACCTATTTTTAAAATGCCAATCGGCAACTATATCTGAAATGCCTATCGGCACCTATATCTGAAATGCCTATCGACACCTATATCTGAAATGCCTATCGACACCTATATCTGAAATGCCTATCGACACCTATTTTTGAAATGCCTATCGGAAACTACATCTGAAATGCCTATCAGCACCTATATTTGAAATGCCTATCGGCAACCATATCTGGAATGCCTATCGGCACCTATATTTGAAATGCCTATCGGCTTCTATATCTGAAATGCCTATCGGCACCTATTTTTAAAATGCCAATCGGCAACTATATCTGAAATGCCTATCGGCACCTATATCTGAAATGCCTATCGACACCTATATCTGAAATGCCTATCGACACCTATATCTGAAATGCCTATCGACACCTATATCTGAAATGCCTATCGACACCTATATCTGAAATGCCTATCGACACCTATATCTGAAATGCCTATCGACACCTATATCTGAAATGCCTATCGACACCTATATCTGAAATGCCTATCGACACGTATTTTTGAAATGCCTATCGAAAACTACATCTGAAATGCCTATCAGCACCTATATTTGAAATGCCTATCGGCAACCATATCTGGAATGCCCATCGGCACCTATATTTGAAATGCCTATCGGCTTCTATATCTGAAATGCCTATCGGCACCTATTTTTAAAATGCCAATCGGCAACTATATCTGAAATGCCTATCGGCACCTTTATCTGAAATGCCTATCGACACCTATATCTGAAATGACTATCGACACCTATATCTGAAATGCCTATCGACACCTATATCTGAAATGCCTATCGACACCTATATCTGAAATGCCTATCGACACCTATATCTGAAATGCCTATCGACACCTATATCTGAAATGCCTATCGACACCTATATCTGAAATGCCTATCGACACCTATTTTTGAAATGCCAATCGGAAACTACATCTGAAATGCCTATCAGCACCTATATTTGAAATGCCTATCGGAAACCATATCTGGAATGCCTATCGGCACCTATATTTGAAATGCCTATCGGCTTCTATATCTGAAAAGCCTATCGGCACCTATTTTTAAAATGCCAATCGGCAACTATATCTGAAATGCCTATCGGCACATATATCTGAAATGCCTATCGACACCTATATCTGAAATGCCTATCAACACCTATATCTGAAATGCCTATCGACACCCATATCTGAAATGCCTATCGACACCTATATCTGAAATGCCTATCGACACCTATATCTGAAATGCCTATCGACACCTATATCTGAAATGCCTATCGACACCTATATCTGAAATGCCTAGCGACACCTATATCTGAAATGCCTATCGACACCTATTTTTGAAATGCCTATCGGAAACTACATCTGAAATGCCTATTAGCACCTATATTTGAAATGCCTATCGGCAACCATATCTGGAATGCCCATCGGCACCTATATATCAAATGCCTATCGGCTTGTATATCTGAATTGCCTATCGGCACCTATTTTTAAAATGCCAATCGGCAACTATATCTGAAATGCCTATCGGCACCTATATCTGAAATGCCTATCGACACCTATATCTGAAATGCCTATCGACACCTCTATCTGAAATGCCTATCGACACCTCTATCTGAAATGCCTATCGACACCTATATCTGAAATGCCTATCGACACCTATATCTGAAATGCCTATCGACACCTATATCTGAAATGCCTATCGACACCTATTTTTGAAATGTCTATCGGAAACTACATCTGAAATGCCTATCAGCACCTATATTTGAAATGCCTATCGGCAACCATATCTGGAATGCCTATCGGCACCTATATTTGAAATGCCTATCGGCTTCTATATCTGAAATGCCTATCGGCACCTATTTTTAAAATGCCAATCGGCAACTATATCTGAAATGCCTATCGGCACCTATATCTGAAATGCCTATCGACACCTATATCTGAAATGCCTATCGACACCTATATCTGAAATGCCTATCGACACCTATATCTGAAATGCCTATCGACACCTATATCTGAAATGCCTATCGACACCTATATCTAAAATGCCTATCGACACCTATATCTGAAATGCCTATCGACACCTATATCTGAAATGCCTATCGACACCTATATCTGAAATGCCTATCGACACCTATTTTTGAAATGCCTATCGGAAACTACATCTGAAATGCCTATCAGCACCTATATTTGAAATGCCTATCGGCAACCATATCTGGAATGCCTATCGGCACCTATATTTGAAATGCCTATCGGCTTCTATATCTGAAATGCCTATTGGCACCTATTTTTAAAATGCCAATCGGCAACTATATCTGAAATGCCTATCGGCACCTATATCTGAAATGCCTATCGACACCTATATCTGAAATGCCTATCGACACCTATATCTGAAATGCCTATCGATACCTATATCTGAAATGCCTATCGACACCTATATCTGAAATGCCTATCGACACCTATATCTGAAATGCCTATCGACACCTATATCTGAAATGCCTATCGACACCTATTTTTGAAATGCCTATCGGAAACTACATCTGAAATGCCTATTAGCACCTATATTTGAAATGCCTATCGGCAACCATATCTGGAATGCCTATCGGCATCTATATTTGAAATGCCTATCGGCTTCTATATCTGAAATGCCTATCGGCACCTATTTTTAAAATGCCAATCGGCAACTATATCTGAAATGCCTATCGACACCTATATCTAAAATGCCTATCGACACCTATATCTGAAATGCCTATCGACACATATATCTGAAATGCCTATCGACACCTATATCTGAAATGCCTATCGACACCTATATCTGAAATGCCTATCGACACCTATTTTTGAAATGCCTATCGGAAACTACATCTGAAATGCCTATCAGCACCTATATTTGAAATGCCTATCGGCAACCATATCTGGAATGCCTATCGGCACCTATATTTGAAATGCCTATCGGCTTCTATATCTGAAATGCCTATCGGCACCTATTTTTAAAATGCCAATCGGCAACTATATCTGAAATGCCTATCGGCACCTATATCTGAAATGCCTATCGACACCTATATCTGAAATGCCTATCGACACCTATATCTGAAATGCCTATCGACACCTATATCTGAAATGCCTATCGACACCTATATCTGAAATGCCTATCGACACCTATATCTGAAATGCCTATCGACACCTATATCTGAAATGCCTATCGACACCTATATCTGAAATGCCTATCGACACCTATTTTTGAAATGCCTATCGGAAACTACATCTGAAATGCCTATCAGCACCTATATTTGAAATGCCTATCGGCAACCATATCTGGAATGCCTATCGGCACCTATATTTGAAATGCCTATCGGCTTCTATATCTGAAATGCCTATCGGCACCTATTTTTAAAATGCCAATCGGCAACTATATCTGAAATGCCTATCGGCACCTATATCTGAAATGCCTATCGACACCTATATCTGAAATGCCTATCGACACCTATATCTGAAATGCCTATCGACACCTATTTTTGAAATGCCTATCGGAAACTACATCTGAAATGCCTATCAGCACCTATATTTGAAATGCCTATCGGCAACCATATCTGGAATGCCTATCGGTACCTATATTTGAAATGCCTATCGGCTTCTATATCTGAAATGCCTATCGGCACCTATTTTTAAAATGCCAATCGGCAACTATATCTGAAATGCCCATCGGCACCTATATCTGAAATGCCTATCGACACCTATATCCGAAATGCCTATCGACACCTATATCTGAAATGCCTATCGACACCTATATCTGAAATGCCTATCGACACCTATATCTGAAATGCCTATCGACACCTATATCTGAAATGCCTATCGACACCTATATCTGAAATGCCTATCGACACCTATATCTGAAATGCCTATCGACACCTATATCTGAAATGCCTATCGACACGTATTTTTGAAATGCCTATCGAAAACTACATCTGAAATGCCTATCAGCACCTATATTTGAAATGCCTATCGGCAACCATATCTGGAATGCCCATCGGCACCTATATTTGAAATGCCTATCGGCTTCTATATCTGAAATGCCTATCGGCACCTATTTTTAAAATGCCAATCATCAACTATATCTGAAATGCCTATCGGCACCTTTATCTGAAATGCCTATCGACACCTATATCTGAAATGACTATCGACACCTATATCTGAAATGCCTATCGACACCTATATCTGAAATGCCTATCGACACCTATATCTGAAATGCCTATCGACACCTATATCTGAAATGCCTATCGACACCTATATCTGAAATGCCTATCGACACCTATATCTGAAATGCCTATCGACACCTATTTTTGAAATGCCAATCGGAAACTACATCTGAAATGCCTATCAGCACCTATATTTGAAATGCCTATCGGAAACCATATCTGGAATGCCTATCGGCACCTATATTTGAAATGCCTATCGGCTTCTATATCTGAAAAGCCTATCGGCACCTATTTTTAAAATGCCAATCGGCAACTATATCTGAAATGCCTATCGGCACATATATCTGAAATGCCTATCGACACCTATATCTGAAATGCCTATCAACACCTATATCTGAAATGCCTATCGACACCCATATCTGAAATGCCTATCGACACCTATATCTGAAATGCCTATCGACACCTATATCTGAAATGCCTATCGACACCTATATCTGAAATGCCTATCGACACCTATATCTGAAATGCCTATCGACACCTATATCTGAAATGCCTATCGACACCTATTTTTGAAATGCCTATCGGAAACTACATCTGAAATGCCTATCAGCACCTATATTTGAAATGCCTATCGACACCTATATCTGAAATGCCTATCGACACCTATTTTTGAAATGCCTATCGGAAACTACATCTGAAATGCCTATCAGCACCTATATTTGAAATGACTATTGGCAACCATATCTGAAATGCCTATCGGCGCCTATATCTGAAATGCCTATCGACACCTATATCTGAAATGCCTATCGACACCTATATCTGAAATGCCTATCGACACCTATATCTGAAATGCCTATCGACACCTATATCTGAAATGCCTATCGACACCTATATCTGAAATGCCTATCGACACCTATATCTGAAATGCCTATCGACACCTATTTTTGAAATGCCTATCGGAAACTACATCTGAAATGCCTATCAGCACCTATATTTGAAATGTCTATCGGCAACCATATCTGGAATGCCTATCGGCACCTATATTTGAAATGCCTATCGGCTTCTATATCTGAAATGCCTATCGGCACCTATTTTTTAAATGCCAATCGGCAACTATATCTGAAATGCCTATCGGCACCTATATCTGAAATGCCTATCGACACCTATATCTGAAATGCCCATCGACACCTATATCTGAAATGCCTATCGACACCTATATCTGAAATGCCTATCGACACCTATATCTGAAATGCCTATCGACACCTATATCTGAAATGCCTATCGACACCTATATCTGAAATGCCTATCGACACCTATATCTGAAATGCCTATCGACACCTATTTTTGAAATGCCTATCAGAAACTACATCTGAAATGCCTATCAGCACCTATATTTGAAATGCCTATCGGCAACCATATCTGGAATGCCTATCGGCACTTATATTTGAAATGCCTATCGGCTTCTATATCTGAAATGCCTATCGGCACCTATTTTTAAAATGCCAATCGGCAACTATATCTGAAATGCCTATCGGCACCTATATCTGAAATGCCTATCGACACCTATATCTGAAATGCCTATCGACACCTATATATGAAATGCCTATCGACACCTATATCTGAAATGCCTATCGACACCTATATCTGAAATGCCTATCGACACCTATATCTGAAATGCCTATCGACACCTATATCTGAAATGCCTATCGACACCTATATCTGAAATGCCTATCGACACCTTTTTTTGTAATGCCTATCGGAAACTACATCTGAAATGCCTATCAGCACCTATATTTGAAATGCCTATCGGCAACCATATCTGGAATACCTATTGGCACCTATATTTGAAATGCCTATCGGCTTCTATATCTGAAATGCCTATCGGCACCAATTTTAAAAATGCCAATCGGCAACTATATCTGAAATGCCTATCGGCACCTATATCTGAAATGCCTATCGACACCTATATCTGAAATGCCTATCGACACCTATATCTGAAATGCCTATCGACACCTATATCTGAAATGCCTATCGACACCTATTCCTGAAATGCCTATCGACACCTATATCTGAAATGCCTATCGACACCTATATCTGAAATGCCTATCGACACCTATATCTGAAATGCCTATCGACACCTATTTTTGAAATGCCTATCGGAAACTAAATCTGAAATGCCTATCAGCATCTATATTTGAAATGCCTATCGGCAACCATATCTGGAATGCCTATCGGCACCTATATTTGAAATGCCTATCGGCTTCTATATCTGAAATGCCTATCGGCACCTATTTTTAAAATGCCAATCGGCAACTATATCTGAAATGCCTATCGGCACCTATATCTGAAATGCCTATCGACACCTATATCTGAAATGCCTATCGACACCTATATCTGAAATGCCTATCGACACCTATATCTGAAATGCCTATCGACACCTATATCTGAAATGCCTATCGACACCTATATCTGAAATGCCTATCGACACCTATATCTGAAATGCCTATCGACACCTATATCTGAAATGCCTATCGACACCTATTTTTGAAATGCCTATCGGAAACTACATCTAAAATGCCTATCAGCACCTATATTTGAAATGCCTATCGGCAACCATATCTGGAATGCCAATCGGCACCTATATTTGAAATGCCTATCGGTTTCTATATCTGAAATGCCTATCGGCACCTATTTTTAAAATGCCAATCGGCAACTATATCTAAAATGCCTATCGGCACCTATATCTGAAATGCCTATCGACACCTATATCTGAAATGCCTATCGACACCTATATCTGAAATGCCTATCGACACCTATATCTGAAATGCCTATCGACACCTATATCTGAAATGCCTATCGACACCTATATCTGAAATGCCTATCGACACCTATTTTTGAAATGCCTATCGGAAACTACATCTGAAATGCCTATCAGCACCTATATTTGAAATGCCTATCGGCAACCATATCTGGAATGCCTATCGGCACCTATATTTGAAATGCCTATCGGCTTCTATATCTGAAATGCCTATTGGCACCTATTTTTAAAATGCCAATCGGCAACTATATCTGAAATGCCTATCGGCACCTATATCTGAAATGCCTATCGACACCTATATCTGAAATGCCTATCGACACCTATATCTGAAATGCCTATCGATACCTATATCTGAAATGCCTATCGACACCTATATCTGAAATGCCTATCGACACCTATATCTGAAATGCCTATCGACACCTATATCTGAAATGCCTATCGACACCTATTTTTGAAATGCCTATCGGAAACTACATCTGAAATGCCTATTAGCACCTATATTTGAAATGCCTATCGGCAACCATATCTGGAATGCCTATCGGCATCTATATTTGAAATGCCTATCGGCTTCTATATCTGAAATGCCTATCGGCACCTATTTTTAAAATGCCAATCGGCAACTATATCTGAAATGCCTATCGACACCTATATCTAAAATGCCTATCGACACCTATATCTGAAATGCCTATCGACACATATATCTGAAATGCCTATCGACACCTATATCTGAAATGCCTATCGACACCTATATCTGAAATGCCTATCGACACCTATTTTTGAAATGCCTATCGGAAACTACATCTGAAATGCCTATCAGCACCTATATTTGAAATGCCTATCGGCAACCATATCTGGAATGCCTATCGGCACCTATATTTGAAATGCCTATCGGCTTCTATATCTGAAATGCCTATCGGCACCTATTTTTAAAATGCCAATCGGCAACTATATCTGAAATGCCTATCGGCACCTATATCTGAAATGCCTATCGACACCTATATCTGAAATGCCTATCGACACCTATATCTGAAATGCCTATCGACACCTATATCTGAAATGCCTATCGACACCTATATCTAAAATGCCTATCGACACCTATATCTGAAATGCCTATCGACACCTATATCTGAAATGCCTATCGACACCTATATCTGAAATGCCTATCGACACCTATTTTTGAAATGCCTATCGGAAACTACATCTGAAATGCCTATCAGCACCTATATTTGAAATGCCTATCGGCAACCATATCTGGAATGCCTATCGGCACCTATATTTGAAATGCCTATCGGCTTCTATATCTGAAATGCCTATCGGCACCTATTTTTAAAATGCCAATCGGCAACTATATCTGAAATGCCTATCGGCACCTATATCTGAAATGCCTATCGACACCTATATCTGAAATGCCTATCGACACCTATATCTGAAATGCCTATCGACACCTATTTTTGAAATGCCTATCGGAAACTACATCTGAAATGCCTATCAGCACCTATATTTGAAATGCCTATCGGCAACCATATCTGGAATGCCTATCGGCACCTATATTTGAAATGCCTATCGGCTTCTATATCTGAAATGCCTATCGGCACCTATTTTTAAAATGCCAATCGGCAACTATATCTGAAATGCCTATCGGCACCTATATCTGAAATGCCTATCGACACCTATATCTGAAATGCCTATCGACACCTATATCTGAAATGCCTATCGACACCTATATCTGAAATGCCTATCGACACCTATATCTGAAATGCCTATCGACACCTATATCTGAAATGCCTATCGACACCTATATCTGAAATGCCTATCGACACCTATATCTGAAATGCCTATCGACACGTATTTTTGAAATGCCTATCGAAAACTACATCTGAAATGCCTATCAGCACCTATATTTGAAATGCCTATCGGCAACCATATCTGGAATGCCCATCGGCACCTATATTTGAAATGCCTATCGGCTTCTATATCTGAAATGCCTATCGGCACCTATTTTTAAAATGCCAATCGGCAACTATATCTGAAATGCCTATCGGCACCTTTATCTGAAATGCCTATCGACACCTATATCTGAAATGACTATCGACACCTATATCTGAAATGCCTATCGACACCTATATCTGAAATGCCTATCGACACCTATATCTGAAATGCCTATCGACACCTATATCTGAAATGCCTATCGACACCTATATCTGAAATGCCTATCGACACCTATATCTGAAATGCCTATCGACACCTATTTTTGAAATGCCAATCGGAAACTACATCTGAAATGCCTATCAGCACCTATATTTGAAATGCCTATCGGAAACCATATCTGGAATGCCTATCGGCACCTATATTTGAAATGCCTATCGGCTTCTATATCTGAAAAGCCTATCGGCACCTATTTTTAAAATGCCAATCGGCAACTATATCTGAAATGCCTATCGGCACATATATCTGAAATGCCTATCGACACCTATATCTGAAATGCCTATCAACACCTATATCTGAAATGCCTATCGACACCCATATCTGAAATGCCTATCGACACCTATATCTGAAATGCCTATCGACACCTATATCTGAAATGCCTATCGACACCTATATCTGAAATGCCTATCGACACCTATATCTGAAATGCCTAGCGACACCTATATCTGAAATGCCTATCGACACCTATTTTTGAAATGCCTATCGGAAACTACATCTGAAATGCCTATTAGCACCTATATTTGAAATGCCTATCGGCAACCATATCTGGAATGCCTATCGGCACCTATATATCAAATGCCTATCGGCTTCTATATCTGAATTGCCTATCGGCACCTATTTTTAAAATGCCAATCGGCAACTATATCTGAAATGCCTATCGGCACCTATATCTGAAATGCCTATCGACACCTATATCTGAAATGCCTATCGACACCTCTATCTGAAATGCCTATCGACACCTCTATCTGAAATGCCTATCGACACCTATATCTGAAATGCCTATCGACACCTATATCTGAAATGCCTATCGACACCTATATCTGAAATGCCTATCGACACCTATTTTTGAAATGTCTATCGGAAACTACATCTGAAATGCCTATCAGCACCTATATTTGAAATGCCTATCGGCAACCATATCTGGAATGCCTATCGGCACCTATATTTGAAATGCCTATCGGCTTCTATATCTGAAATGCCTATCGGCACCTATTTTTAAAATGCCAATCGGCAACTATATCTGAAATGCCTATCGGCACCTATATCTGAAATGCCTATCGACACCTATATCTGAAATGCCTATCGACACCTATATCTGAAATGCCTATCGACACCTATATCTGAAATGCCTATCGACACCTATATCTGAAATGCCTATCGACACCTATATCTAAAATGCCTATCGACACCTATATCTGAAATGCCTATCGACACCTATATCTGAAATGCCTATCGACACCTATATCTGAAATGCCTATCGACACCTATTTTTGAAATGCCTATCGGAAACTACATCTGAAATGCCTATCAGCACCTATATTTGAAATGCCTATCGGCAACCATATCTGGAATGCCTATCGGCACCTATATTTGAAATGCCTATCGGCTTCTATATCTGAAATGCCTATTGGCACCTATTTTTAAAATGCCAATCGGCAACTATATCTGAAATGCCTATCGGCACCTATATCTGAAATGCCTATCGACACCTATATCTGAAATGCCTATCGACACCTATATCTGAAATGCCTATCGACACCTATATCTGAAATGCCTATCGACACCTATTTTTGAAATGCCTATCGGAAACTACATCTGAAATGCCTATCAGCACCTATATTTGAAATGCCTATCGGCAACCATATCTGGAATGCCTATCGGCACCTATATTTGAAATGCCTATCGGCTTCTATATCTGAAATGCCTATCGGCACCTATTTTTAAAATGCCAATCGGCAACTATATCTGAAATGCCTATCGGCACCTATATCTGAAATGCCTATCGACACCTATATCTGAAATGCCTATCGACACCTATATCTGAAATGCCTATCGACACCTATTTTTGAAATGCCTATCGGAAACTACATCTGAAATGCCTATCAGCACCTATATTTGAAATGCCTATCGGCAACCATATCTGGAATGCCTATCGGTACCTATATTTGAAATGCCTATCGGCTTCTATATCTGAAATGCCTATCGGCACCTATTTTTAAAATGCCAATCGGCAACTATATCTGAAATGCCCATCGGCACCTATATCTGAAATGCCTATCGACACCTATATCTGAAATGCCTATCGACACCTATATCTGAAATGCCTATCGACACCTATATCTGAAATGCCTATCGACACCTATATCTGAAATGCCTATCGACACCTATATCTGAAATGCCTATCGACACCTATATCTGAAATGCCTATCGACACCTATATCTGAAATGCCTATCGACACCTATATCTGAAATGCCTATCGACACCTATTTTTGAAATGCCAATCGGAAACTACATCTGAAATGCCTATCAGCACCTATATTTGAAATGCCTATCGGAAACCATATCTGGAATGCCTATCGGCACCTATATTTGAAATGCCTATCGGCTTCTATATCTGAAAAGCCTATCGGCACCTATGTTTAAAATGCCAATCGGCAACTATATCTGAAATGCCTATCGGCACATATATCTGAAATGCCTATCGACACCTATATCTGAAATGCCTATCAACACCTATATCTGAAATGCCTATCGACACCCATATCTGAAATGCCTATCGACACCTATATCTGAAATGCCTATCGACACCTATATCTGAAATGCCTATCGACACCTATATCTGAAATGCCTATCGACACCTATATCTGAAATGCCTATCGACACCTATATCTGAAATGCCTATCGACACCTATTTTTGAAATGCCTATCGGAAACTACATCTGAAATGCCTATCAGCACCTATATTTGAAATGCCTATCGACACCTATATCTGAAATGCCTATCGACACCTATTTTTGAAATGCCTATCGGAAACTACATCTGAAATGCCTATCAGCACCTATATTTGAAATGACTATTGGCAACCATATCTGAAATGCCTATCGGCGCCTATATCTGAAATGCCTATCGACACCTATATCTGAAATGCCTATCGACACCTATATCTGAAATGCCTATCGACACCTATATCTGAAATGCCTATCGACACCTATATCTGAAATGCCTATCGACACCTATATCTGAAATGCCTATCGACACCTATATCTGAAATGCCTATCGACACCTATTTTTGAAATGCCTATCGGAAACTACATCTGAAATGCCTATCAGCACCTATATTTGAAATGTCTATCGGCAACCATATCTGGAATGCCTATCGGCACCTATATTTGAAATGCCTATCGGCTTCTATATCTGAAATGCCTATCGGCACCTATTTTTTAAATGCCAATCGGCAACTATATCTGAAATGCCTATCGGCACCTATATCTGAAATGCCTATCGACACCTATATCTGAAATGCCTATCGACACCTATATCTGAAATGCCTATCGACACCTATATCTGAAATGCCTATCGACACCTATATCTGAAATGCCTATCGACACCTATATCTGAAATGCCTATCGACACCTATATCTGAAATGCCTATCGACACCTATATCTGAAATGCCTATCGACACCTATTTTTGAAATGCCTATCAGAAACTACATCTGAAATGCCTATCAGCACCTATATTTGAAATGCCTATCGGCAACCATATCTGGAATGCCTATCGGCACTTATATTTGAAATGCCTATCGGCTTCTATTTTTAAAATGCCAATCGGCAACTATATCTGAAATGCCTATCGGCACCTATATCTGAAATGCCTATCGACACCTATATCTGAAATGCCTATCGACACCTATATATGAAATGCCTATCGACACCTATATCTGAAATGCCTATCGACACCTATATCTGAAATGCCTATCGACACCTATATCTGAAATGCCTATCGACACCTATATCTGAAATGCCTATCGACACCTATATCTGAAATGCCTATCGACACCTTTTTTTGTAATGCCTATCGGAAACTACATCTGAAATGCCTATCAGCACCTATATTTGAAATGCCTATCGGCAACCATATCTGGAATACCTATTGGCACCTATATTTGAAATGCCTATCGGCTTCTATATCTGAAATGCCTATCGGCACCAATTTTAAAAATGCCAATCGGCAACTATATCTGAAATGCCTATCGGCACCTATATCTGAAATGCCTATCGACACCTATATCTGAAATGCCTATCGACACCTATATCTGAAATGCCTATCGACACCTATATCTGAAATGCCTATCGACACCTATTCCTGAAATGCCTATCGACACCTATATCTGAAATGCCTATCGACACCTATATCTGAAATGCCTATCGACACCTATATCTGAAATGCCTATCGACACCTATTTTTGAAATGCCTATCGGAAACTAAATCTGAAATGCCTATCAGCATCTATATTTGAAATGCCTATCGGCAACCATATCTGGAATGCCTATCGGCACCTATATTTGAAATGCCTATCGGCTTCTATATCTGAAATGCCTATCGGCACCTATTTTTAAAATGCCAATCGGCAACTATATCTGAAATGCCTATCGGCACCTATATCTGAAATGCCTATCGACACCTATATCTGAAATGCCTATCGACACCTATATCTGAAATGCCTATCGACACCTATATCTGAAATGCCTATCGACACCTATATCTGAAATGCCTATCGACACCTATATCTGAAATGCCTATCGACACCTATATCTGAAATGCCTATCGACACCTATATCTGAAATGCCTATCGACACCTATTTTTGAAATGCCTATCGGAAACTACATCTAAAATGCCTATCAGCACCTATATTTGAAATGCCTATCGGCAACCATATCTGGAATGCCAATCGGCACCTATATTTGAAATGCCTATCGGTTTCTATATCTGAAATGCCTATCGGCACCTATTTTTAAAATGCCAATCGGCAACTATATCTAAAATGCCTATCGGCACCTATATCTGAAATGCCTATCGACACCTATATCTGAAATGCCTATCGACACCTATATCTGAAATGCCTATCGACACCTATATCTGAAATGCCTATCGACACCTATATCTGAAATGCCTATCGACACCTATATCTGAAATGCCTATCGACACCTATTTTTGAAATGCCTATCGGAAACTACATCTGAAATGCCTATCAGCACCTATATTTGAAATGCCTATCGGCAACCATATCTGGAATGCCTATCGGCACCTATATTTGAAATGCCTATCGGCTTCTATATCTGAAATGCCTATTGGCACCTATTTTTAAAATGCCAATCGGCAACTATATCTGAAATGCCTATCGGCACCTATATCTGAAATGCCTATCGACACCTATATCTGAAATGCCTATCGACACCTATATCTGAAATGCCTATCGATACCTATATCTGAAATGCCTATCGACACCTATATCTGAAATGCCTATCGACACCTATATCTGAAATGCCTATCGACACCTATATCTGAAATGCCTATCGACACCTATTTTTGAAATGCCTATCGGAAACTACATCTGAAATGCCTATTAGCACCTATATTTGAAATGCCTATCGGCAACCATATCTGGAATGCCTATCGGCATCTATATTTGAAATGCCTATCGGCTTCTATATCTGAAATGCCTATCGGCACCTATTTTTAAAATGCCAATCGGCAACTATATCTGAAATGCCTATCGACACCTATATCTAAAATGCCTATCGACACCTATATCTGAAATGCCTATCGACACATATATCTGAAATGCCTATCGACACCTATATCTGAAATGCCTATCGACACCTATATCTGAAATGCCTATCGACACCTATTTTTGAAATGCCTATCGGAAACTACATCTGAAATGCCTATCAGCACCTATATTTGAAATGCCTATCGGCAACCATATCTGGAATGCCTATCGGCACCTATATTTGAAATGCCTATCGGCTTCTATATCTGAAATGCCTATCGGCACCTATTTTTAAAATGCCAATCGGCAACTATATCTGAAATGCCTATCGGCACCTATATCTGAAATGCCTATCGACACCTATATCTGAAATGCCTATCGACACCTATATCTGAAATGCCTATCGACACCTATATCTGAAATGCCTATCGACACCTATATCTAAAATGCCTATCGACACCTATATCTGAAATGCCTATCGACACCTATATCTGAAATGCCTATCGACACCTATATCTGAAATGCCTATCGACACCTATTTTTGAAATGCCTATCGGAAACTACATCTGAAATGCCTATCAGCACCTATATTTGAAATGCCTATCGGCAACCATATCTGGAATGCCTATCGGCACCTATATTTGAAATGCCTATCGGCTTCTATATCTGAAATGCCTATCGGCACCTATTTTTAAAATGCCAATCGGCAACTATATCTGAAATGCCTATCGGCACCTATATCTGAAATGCCTATCGACACCTATATCTGAAATGCCTATCGACACCTATATCTGAAATGCCTATCGACACCTATTTTTGAAATGCCTATCGGAAACTACATCTGAAATGCCTATCAGCACCTATATTTGAAATGCCTATCGGCAACCATATCTGGAATGCCTATCGGCACCTATATTTGAAATGCCTATCGGCTTCTATATCTGAAATGCCTATCGGCACCTATTTTTAAAATGCCAATCGGCAACTATATCTGAAATGCCTATCGGCACCTATATCTGAAATGCCTATCGACACCTATATCTGAAATGCCTATCGACACCTATATCTGAAATGCCTATCGACACCTATATCTGAAATGCCTATCGACACCTATATCTGAAATGCCTATCGACACCTATATCTGAAATGCCTATCGACACCTATATCTGAAATGCCTATCGACACCTATATCTGAAATGCCTATCGACACGTATTTTTGAAATGCCTATCGAAAACTACATCTGAAATGCCTATCAGCACCTATATTTGAAATGCCTATCGGCAACCATATCTGGAATGCCCATCGGCACCTATATTTGAAATGCCTATCGGCTTCTATATCTGAAATGCCTATCGGCACCTATTTTTAAAATGCCAATCGGCAACTATATCTGAAATGCCTATCGGCACCTTTATCTGAAATGCCTATGGACACCTATATCTGAAATGACTATCGACACCTATATCTGAAATGCCTATCGACACCTATATCTGAAATGCCTATCGACACCTATATCTGAAATGCCTATCGACACCTATATCTGAAATGCCTATCGACACCTATATCTGAAATGCCTATCGACACCTATATCTGAAATGCCTATCGACACCTATTTTTGAAATGCCAATCGGAAACTACATCTGAAATGCCTATCAGCACCTATATTTGAAATGCCTATCGGAAACCATATCTGGAATGCCTATCGGCACCTATATTTGAAATGCCTATCGGCTTCTATATCTGAAAAGCCTATCGGCACCTATTTTTAAAATGCCAATCGGCAACTATATCTGAAATGCCTATCGGCACATATATCTGAAATGCCTATCGACACCTATATCTGAAATGCCTATCAACACCTATATCTGAAATGCCTATCGACACCCATATCTGAAATGCCTATCGACACCTATATCTGAAATGCCTATCGACACCTATATCTGAAATGCCTATCGACACCTATATCTGAAATGCCTATCGACACCTATATCTGAAATGCCTAGCGACACCTATATCTGAAATGCCTATCGACACCTATTTTTGAAATGCCTATCGGAAACTACATCTGAAATGCCTATTAGCACCTATATTTGAAATGCCTATCGGCAACCATATCTGGAATGCCTATCGGCACCTATATATCAAATGCCTATCGGCTTCTATATCTGAATTGCCTATCGGCACCTATTTTTAAAATGCCAATCGGCAACTATATCTGAAATGCCTATCGGCACCTATATCTGAAATGCCTATCGACACCTATATCTGAAATGCCTATCGACACCTCTATCTGAAATGCCTATCGACACCTCTATCTGAAATGCCTATCGACACCTATATCTGAAATGCCTATCGACACCTATATCTGAAATGCCTATCGACACCTATATCTGAAATGCCTATCGACACCTATTTTTGAAATGTCTATCGGAAACTACATCTGAAATGCCTATCAGCACCTATATTTGAAATGCCTATCGGCAACCATATCTGGAATGCCTATCGGCACCTATATTTGAAATGCCTATCGGCTTCTATATCTGAAATGCCTATCGGCACCTATTTTTAAAATGCCAATCGGCAACTATATCTGAAATGCCTATCGGCACCTATATCTGAAATGCCTATCGACACCTATATCTGAAATGCCTATCGACACCTATATCTGAAATGCCTATCGACACCTATATCTGAAATGCCTATCGACACCTATATCTGAAATGCCTATCGACACCTATATCTAAAATGCCTATCGACACCTATATCTGAAATGCCTATCGACACCTATATCTGAAATGCCTATCGACACCTATATCTGAAATGCCTATCGACACCTATTTTTGAAATGCCTATCGGAAACTACATCTGAAATGCCTATCAGCACCTATATTTGAAATGCCTATCGGCAACCATATCTGGAATGCCTATCGGCACCTATATTTGAAATGCCTATCGGCTTCTATATCTGAAATGCCTATTGGCACCTATTTTTAAAATGCCAATCGGCAACTATATCTGAAATGCCTATCGGCACCTATATCTGAAATGCCTATCGACACCTATATCTGAAATGCCTATCGACACCTATATCTGAAATGCCTATCGATACCTATATCTGAAATGCCTATCGACACCTATATCTGAAATGCCTATCGACACCTATATCTGAAATGCCTATCGACACCTATATCTGAAATGCCTATCGACACCTATTTTTGAAATGCCTATCGGAAACTACATCTGAAATGCCTATTAGCACCTATATTTGAAATGCCTATCGGCAACCATATCTGGAATGCCTATCGGCATCTATATTTGAAATGCCTATCGGCTTCTATATCTGAAATGCCTATCGGCACCTATTTTTAAAATGCCAATCGGCAACTATATCTGAAATGCCTATCGACACCTATATCTAAAATGCCTATCGACACCTATATCTGAAATGCCTATCGACACATATATCTGAAATGCCTATCGACACCTATATCTGAAATGCCTATCGACACCTATATCTGAAATGCCTATCGACACCTATTTTTGAAATGCCTATCGGAAACTACATCTGAAATGCCTATCAGCACCTATATTTGAAATGCCTATCGGCAACCATATCTGGAATGCCTATCGGCACCTATATTTGAAATGCCTATCGGCTTCTATATCTGAAATGCCTATCGGCACCTATTTTTAAAATGCCAATCGGCAACTATATCTGAAATGCCTATCGGCACCTATATCTGAAATGCCTATCGACACCTATATCTGAAATGCCTATCGACACCTATATCTGAAATGCCTATCGACACCTATATCTGAAATGCCTATCGACACCTATATCTGAAATGCCTATCGACACCTATATCTGAAATGCCTATCGACACCTATATCTGAAATGCCTATCGACACCTATATCTGAAATGCCTATCGACACCTATTTTTGAAATGCCTATCGGAAACTACATCTGAAATGCCTATCAGCACCTATATTTGAAATGCCTATCGGCAACCATATCTGGAATGCCTATCGGCACCTATATTTGAAATGCCTATCGGCTTCTATATCTGAAATGCCTATCGGCACCTATTTTTAAAATGCCAATCGGCAACTATATCTGAAATGCCTATCGGCACCTATATCTGAAATGCCTATCGACACCTATATCTGAAATGCCTATCGACACCTATATCTGAAATGCCTATCGACACCTATTTTTGAAATGCCTATCGGAAACTACATCTGAAATGCCTATCAGCACCTATATTTGAAATGCCTATCGGCAACCATATCTGGAATGCCTATCGGTACCTATATTTGAAATGCCTATCGGCTTCTATATCTGAAATGCCTATCGGCACCTATTTTTAAAATGCCAATCGGCAACTATATCTGAAATGCCCATCGGCACCTATATCTGAAATGCCTATCGACACCTATATCTGAAATGCCTATCGACACCTATATCTGAAATGCCTATCGACACCTATATCTGAAATGCCTATCGACACCTATATCTGAAATGCCTATCGACACCTATATCTGAAATGCCTATCGACACCTATATCTGAAATGCCTATCGACACCTATATCTGAAATGCCTATCGACACCTATATCTGAAATGCCTATCGACACGTATTTTTGAAATGCCTATCGAAAACTACATCTGAAATGCCTATCAGCACCTATATTTGAAATGCCTATCGGCAACCATATCTGGAATGCCCATCGGCACCTATATTTGAAATGCCTATCGGCTTCTATATCTGAAATGCCTATCGGCACCTATTTTTAAAATGCCAATCGGCAACTATATCTGAAATGCCTATCGGCACCTTTATCTGAAATGCCTATCGACACCTATATCTGAAATGACTATCGACACCTATATCTGAAATGCCTATCGACACCTATATCTGAAATGCCTATCGACACCTATATCTGAAATGCCTATCGACACCTATATCTGAAATGCCTATCGACACCTATATCTGAAATGCCTATCGACACCTATATCTGAAATGCCTATCGACACCTATTTTTGAAATGCCAATCGGAAACTACATCTGAAATGCCTATCAGCACCTATATTTGAAATGCCTATCGGAAACCATATCTGGAATGCCTATCGGCACCTATATTTGAAATGCCTATCGGCTTCTATATCTGAAAAGCCTATCGGCACCTATTTTTAAAATGCCAATCGGCAACTATATCTGAAATGCCTATCGGCACATATATCTGAAATGCCTATCGACACCTATATCTGAAATGCCTATCAACACCTATATCTGAAATGCCTATCGACACCCATATCTGAAATGCCTATCGACACCTATATCTGAAATGCCTATCGACACCTATATCTGAAATGCCTATCGACACCTATATCTGAAATGCCTATCGACACCTATATCTGAAATGCCTATCGACACCTATATCTGAAATGCCTATCGACACCTATTTTTGAAATGCCTATCGGAAACTACATCTGAAATGCCTATCAGCACCTATATTTGAAATGCCTATCGACACCTATATCTGAAATGCCTATCGACACCTATTTTTGAAATGCCTATCGGAAACTACATCTGAAATGCCTATCAGCACCTATATTTGAAATGACTATTGGCAACCATATCTGAAATGCCTATCGGCGCCTATATCTGAAATGCCTATCGACACCTATATCTGAAATGCCTATCGACACCTATATCTGAAATGCCTATCGACACCTATATCTGAAATGCCTATCGACACCTATATCTGAAATGCCTATCGACACCTATATCTGAAATGCCTATCGACACCTATATCTGAAATGCCTATCGACACCTATTTTTGAAATGCCTATCGGAAACTACATCTGAAATGCCTATCAGCACCTATATTTGAAATGTCTATCGGCAACCATATCTGGAATGCCTATCGGCACCTATATTTGAAATGCCTATCGGCTTCTATATCTGAAATGCCTATCGGCACCTATTTTTTAAATGCCAATCGGCAACTATATCTGAAATGCCTATCGGCACCTATATCTGAAATGCCTATCGACACCTATATCTGAAATGCCTATCGACACCTATATCTGAAATGCCTATCGACACCTATATCTGAAATGCCTATCGACACCTATATCTGAAATGCCTATCGACACCTATATCTGAAATGCCTATCGACACCTATATCTGAAATGCCTATCGACACCTATTTTTGAAATGCCTATCAGAAACTACATCTGAAATGCCTATCAGCACCTATATTTGAAATGCCTATCGGCAACCATATCTGGAATGCCTATCGGCACTTATATTTGAAATGCCTATCGGCTTCTATATCTGAAATGCCTATCGGCACCTATTTTTAAAATGCCAATCGGCAACTATATCTGAAATGCCTATCGGCACCTATATCTGAAATGCCTATCGACACCTATATCTGAAATGCCTATCGACACCTATATATGAAATGCCTATCGACACCTATATCTGAAATGCCTATCGACACCTATATCTGAAATGCCTATCGACACCTATATCTGAAATGCCTATCGACACCTATATCTGAAATGCCTATCGACACCTATATCTGAAATGCCTATCGACACCTTTTTTTGTAATGCCTATCGGAAACTACATCTGAAATGCCTATCAGCACCTATATTTGAAATGCCTATCGGCAACCATATCTGGAATACCTATTGGCACCTATATTTGAAATGCCTATCGGCTTCTATATCTGAAATGCCTATCGGCACCAATTTTAAAAATGCCAATCGGCAACTATATCTGAAATGCCTATCGGCACCTATATCTGAAATGCCTATCGACACCTATATCTGAAATGCCTATCGACACCTATATCTGAAATGCCTATCGACACCTATATCTGAAATGCCTATCGACACCTATTCCTGAAATGCCTATCGACACCTATATCTGAAATGCCTATCGACACCTATATCTGAAATGCCTATCGACACCTATATCTGAAATGCCTATCGACACCTATTTTTGAAATGCCTATCGGAAACTAAATCTGAAATGCCTATCAGCATCTATATTTGAAATGCCTATCGGCAACCATATCTGGAATGCCTATCGGCACCTATATTTGAAATGCCTATCGGCTTCTATATCTGAAATGCCTATCGGCACCTATTTTTAAAATGCCAATCGGCAACTATATCTGAAATGCCTATCGGCACCTATATCTGAAATGCCTATCGACACCTATATCTGAAATGCCTATCGACACCTATATCTGAAATGCCTATCGACACCTATATCTGAAATGCCTATCGACACCTATATCTGAAATGCCTATCGACACCTATATCTGAAATGCCTATCGACACCTATATCTGAAATGCCTATCGACACCTATATCTGAAATGCCTATCGACACCTATTTTTGAAATGCCTATCGGAAACTACATCTAAAATGCCTATCAGCACCTATATTTGAAATGCCTATCGGCAACCATATCTGGAATGCCAATCGGCACCTATATTTGAAATGCCTATCGGTTTCTATATCTGAAATGCCTATCGGCACCTATTTTTAAAATGCCAATCGGCAACTATATCTAAAATGCCTATCGGCACCTATATCTGAAATGCCTATCGACACCTATATCTGAAATGCCTATCGACACCTATATCTGAAATGCCTATCGACACCTATATCTGAAATGCCTATCGACACCTATATCTGAAATGCCTATCGACACCTATATCTGAAATGCCTATCGACACCTATTTTTGAAATGCCTATCGGAAACTACATCTGAAATGCCTATCAGCACCTATATTTGAAATGCCTATCGGCAACCATATCTGGAATGCCTATCGGCACCTATATTTGAAATGCCTATCGGCTTCTATATCTGAAATGCCTATCGGCACCTATTTTCAAAATGCCAATCGGCAACTATATCTGAAATGCCTATCGGCACCTATATCTGAAATGCCTATCGACACCTATATCTGAAATGCCTATCGACACATATATCTGAAATGCCTATCGACACCTATATCTAAAATGCCTATCGACACCTATATCTGAAATGCCTATCGTCACCTATATCTGAAATGCCTATCGACACCTATATCTGAAATGCCTATCGACACCTATATCTGAAATGCCTATCGACACCTATTTTTGAAATGCCTATCGGAAACTACATCTGAAATGCCTATCAGCACCTATGTTTGAAATGCCTATCGGCAACCATATCTGGAATGCCTATCGGCACCTATATTTGAAATGCCTATCGGCTTCTATATCTGAAATGCCTATCGGCACCTATTTTTAAAATGCCAATCGGCAACTATATCTGAAATGCCTATCGGCACCTATATCTGAAATGCCTATCGACACCTATATCTGAAATGCCTATCGACACCTATATCTGAAATGCATATCGACACCTATATCTGAAATGCCTATCGACACCTATATCTGAAATGCCTATCGACACCTATATCTGAAATGCCTATCGACACCTATATCTGAAATGCCTATCGACACCTATATCTGAAATCCCTATCGACACATATATCTGAAATGCCTATCGACACCTATTTTTGAAATGCCTATCGGAAACTACATCTGAAATGCCTATCAGCACCTATATTTGAAATGCCTATCGGCAACCATATCTGGAATGCCTATCGGCACCTATATTTGAAATGCCTATCGGCTTCTATATCTGAAATGCCTATCGGCACCTATTTTTAAAATGCCAATCGGCAACTATATCTGAAATGCCTATCGGCACCTATATCTGAAATGCCTATCGACACCAATATCTGAAATGCCTATCGACACCTATATCTGAAATGCATATCGACACCTATATCTGAAATGCCTATCGACACCTATATCTGAAATGCCTATCGACACCTATATCTGAAATGCCTATCGACACCTATATCTGAAATGCCTATCGACACCTATATCTGAAATCCCTATCGACACATATATCTGAAATGCCTATCGACACCTATTTTTGAAATGCCTATCGGAAACTACATCTGAAATGCCTATCAGCACCTATATTTGAAATGCCTATCGGCAACCATATCTGGAATGCCTATCGGCACCTATATTTGAAATGCCTATCGGCTTCTATATCTGAAATGCCTATCGGCACCTATATCTGAAATGCCTATCGACACCTATATCTGAAATGCCTATCGACACCTATATCTGAAATGCCTATCGACACCTATATCTGAAATGCCTATCGACACCTATATCTGATTTGCCTATCGACACCTATATCTGAAATGCCTATCGACACCTATATCTGAAATGCCTATCGACACCTATATCTGAAATGCCTATCGACACCTATATCTGAAATGCCTATCGACACCTATATCTGAAATGCCTATCGACACCTATTTTTGTAATGCCTATCGGAAACTACATCTGAAATGCCTATCAGCACCTATATTTGAAATGCCTATCGGCAACCATATCTGGAATGCCTATCGGCACCTATATTTGAAATGCCTATCGGCTTCTATATCTGAAATGCCTATCGGCACCTATATCTGAAATGCCTATCGACACCTATATCTGAAATGCCTATCGACACCTACATCTGAAATGCCTATCGACACCTATATCTGAAATGCCTATCGACACCTATATCTGAAATGCCTATCGACACCTATTTTTGAAATGCCTATCGGAAACTACATCTGAAATGCCTATCAGCACCTATATTTGAAATGCCTATCGGCAACCATATCTGGAATGCCTATCGGCACCTATATTTGAAATGCCTATCGGCTTCTATATCTGAAATGCCTATCGGCACCTATTTTTAAAATGCCAATCGGCAACTATATCTGAAATGCCTATCGGCACCTATATCTGAAATGCCTATCGACACCTATATCTGAAATGCCTACGACACCTATATCTGAAATGCCTATCGACACCTATATCTGAAATGCCTATCGACACCTATATCTGAAATGCCTATCGACACCTATATCTGAAATGCCTATCGACACCTATATCTGAAATGCCTATCGACACCTATATCTGAAATGCCTATCGACACCTATTTTTGAAATGCCTATCGGAAACTACATCTGAAATGCCTATCAGCACCTATATTTGAAATGCCTATCGGCAACCATATCTGGAATGCCTATCGGCACCTATATTTGAAATGCCTATCGGCTTCTATATCCGAAATGCCTATCGGCACCTATTTTTAAAATGCCAATCGGCAACTATATCTGAAATGCCTATCGGCACCTATATCTGAAATGCCTATCGACACCTATATCTGAAATGCCTATCGACACCTATATCTGAAATGCCTATCGACACCTATATCTGAAATGCCTATCGACACCTATATCTGAAATGCCTATCGACACCTATATCTGAAATGCCTATCGACACCTATTTTTGAAATGCCTATCGGAAACTACATCTGAAATGCCTATCAGCACCTATATTTGAAATGCCTATCGGCAACCATATCTGGAATGCCAATCGGCACCTATATTTGAAATGCCTATCGGTTTCTATATCTGAAATGCCTATCGGCACCTATTTTTAAAATGCCAATCGGCAACTATATCTAAAATGCCTATCGGCACCTATATCTGAAATGCCTATCGACACCTATATCTGAAATGCCTATCGACACCTATATCTGAAATGCCTATCGACACCTATATCTGAAATGCCTATCGACACCTATATCTGAAATGCCTATCGACACCTATATCTGAAATGCCTATCGACACCTATTTTTGAAATGCCTATCGGAAACTACATCTGAAATGCCTATCAGCACCTATATTTGAAATGCCTATCGGCAACCATATCTGGAATGCCTATCGGCACCTATATTTGAAATGCCTATCGGCTTCTATATCTGAAATGCCTATCGGCACCTATTTTCAAAATGCCAATCGGCAACTATATCTGAAATGCCTATCGGCACCTATATCTGAAATGCCTATCGACACCTATATCTGAAATGCCTATCGACACATATATCTGAAATGCCTATCGACACCTATATCTAAAATGCCTATCGACACCTATATCTGAAATGCCTATCGTCACCTATATCTGAAATGCCTATCGACACCTATATCTGAAATGCCTATCGACACCTATATCTGAAATGCCTATCGACACCTATTTTTGAAATGCCTATCGGAAACTACATCTGAAATGCCTATCAGCACCTATGTTTGAAATGCCTATCGGCAACCATATCTGGAATGCCTATCGGCACCTATATTTGAAATGCCTATCGGCTTCTATATCTGAAATGCCTATCGGCACCTATTTTTAAAATGCCAATCGGCAACTATATCTGAAATGCCTATCGGCACCTATATCTGAAATGCCTATCGACACCTATATCTGAAATGCCTATCGACACCTATATCTGAAATGCATATCGACACCTATATCTGAAATGCCTATCGACACCTATATCTGAAATGCCTATCGACACCTATATCTGAAATGCCTATCGACACCTATATCTGAAATGCCTATCGACACCTATATCTGAAATCCCTATCGACACATATATCTGAAATGCCTATCGACACCTATTTTTGAAATGCCTATCGGAAACTACATCTGAAATGCCTATCAGCACCTATATTTGAAATGCCTATCGGCAACCATATCTGGAATGCCTATCGGCACCTATATTTGAAATGCCTATCGGCTTCTATATCTGAAATGCCTATCGGCACCTATTTTTAAAATGCCAATCGGCAACTATATCTGAAATGCCTATCGGCACCTATATCTGAAATGCCTATCGACACCTATATCTGAAATGCCTATCGACACCTATATCTGAAATGCATATCGACACCTATATCTGAAATGCCTATCGACACCTATATCTGAAATGCCTATCGACACCTATATCTGAAATGCCTATCGACACCTATATCTGAAATGCCTATCGACACCTATATCTGAAATCCCTATCGACACATATATCTGAAATGCCTATCGACACCTATTTTTGAAATGCCTATCGGAAACTACATCTGAAATGCCTATCAGCACCTATATTTGAAATGCCTATCGGCAACCATATCTGGAATGCCTATCGGCACCTATATTTGAAATGCCTATCGGCTTCTATATCTGAAATGCCTATCGGCACCTATATCTGAAATGCCTATCGACACCTATATCTGAAATGCCTATCGACACCTATATCTGAAATGCCTATCGACACCTATATCTGAAATGCCTATCGACACCTATATCTGATTTGCCTATCGACACCTATATCTGAAATGCCTATCGACACCTATATCTGAAATGCCTATCGACACTTATATCTGAAATGCCTATCGACACCTATATCTGAAATGCCTATCGACACCTATATCTGAAATGCCTATCGACACCTATTTTTGTAATGCCTATCGGAAACTACATCTGAAATGCCTATCAGCACCTATATTTGAAATGCCTATCGGCAACCATATCTGGAATGCCTATCGGCACCTATATTTGAAATGCCTATCGGCTTCTATATCTGAAATGCCTATCGGCACCTATATCTGAAATGCCTATCGACACCTATATCTGAAATGCCTATCGACACCTACATCTGAAATGCCTATCGACACCTATATCTGAAATGCCTATCGACACCTATATCTGAAATGCCTATCGACACCTATTTTTGAAATGCCTATCGGAAACTACATCTGAAATGCCTATCAGCACCTATATTTGAAATGCCTATCGGCAACCATATCTGGAATGCCTATCGGCACCTATATTTGAAATGCCTATCGGCTTCTATATCTGAAATGCCTATCGGCACCTATTTTTAAAATGCCAATCGGCAACTATATCTGAAATGCCTATCGGCACCTATATCTGAAATGCCTATCGACACCTATATCTGAAATGCCTACGACACCTATATCTGAAATGCCTATCGACACCTATATCTGAAATGCCTATCGACACCTATATCTGAAATGCCTATCGACACCTATATCTGAAATGCCTATCGACACCTATATCTGAAATGCCTATCGACACCTATATCTGAAATGCCTATCGACACCTATTTTTGAAATGCCTATCGGAAACTACATCTGAAATGCCTATCAGCACCTATATTTGAAATGCCTATCGGCAACCATATCTGGAATGCCTATCGGCACCTATATTTGAAATGCCTATCGGCTTCTATATCTGAAATGCCTATCGGCACCTATTTTTAAAATGCCAATCGGCAACTATATCTGAAATGCCTATCGGCACCTATATCTGAAATGCCTATCGACACCTATATCTGAAATGCCTATCGACACCTATATCTGAAATGCCTATCGACACCTATATCTGAAATGCCTATCGACACCTATATCTGAAATGCCTATCGACACCTATATCTGAAATGCCTATCGACACCTATATCTGAAATGCCTATCGACACCTATATCTGAAATGCCTATCGACACCTATATCTGAAATCCCTATCGACACATATATCTGAAATGCCTATCGACACCTATTTTTGAAATGCCTATCGGAAACTACATCTGAAATGCCTATCAGCACCTATATTTGAAATGCCTATCGGCAACCATATCTGGAATGCCTATCGGCACCTATATTTGAAATGCCTATCGGCTTCTATATCTGAAATGCCTATCGGCACCTATTTTTAAAATGCCAATCGGCAACTATATCTGAAATGCCTATCGGCACCTATATCTGAAATGCCTATCGACACCTATATCTGAAATGCCTATCGACACCTATATCTGAAATGCATATCGACACCTATATCTGAAATGCCTATCGACACCTATATCTGAAATGCCTATCGACACCTATATCTGAAATGCCTATCGACACCTATATCTGAAATGCCTATCGACACCTATATCTGAAATCCCTATCGACACATATATCTGAAATGCCTATCGACACCTATTTTTGAAATGCCTATCGGAAACTACATCTGAAATGCCTATCAGCACCTATATTTGAAATGCCTATCGGCAACCATATCTGGAATGCCTATCGGCACCTATATTTGAAATGCCTATCGGCTTCTATATCTGAAATGCCTATCGGCACCTATATCTGAAATGCCTATCGACACCTATATCTGAAATGCCTATCGACACCTATATCTGAAATGCCTATCGACACCTATATCTGAAATGCCTATCGACACCTATATCTGATTTGCCTATCGACACCTATATCTGAAATGCCTATCGACACCTATATCTGAAATGCCTATCGACACCTATATCTGAAATGCCTATCGACACCTATTTTTGTAATGCCTATCGGAAACTACATCTGAAATGCCTATCAGCACCTATATTTGAAATGCCTATCGACAACCATATCTGGAATGCCTATCGGCACCTATATTTGAAATGCCTATCGGCTTCTATATCTGAAATGCCTATCGGCACCTATATCTGAAATGCCTATCGACACCTATATCTGAAATGCCTATCGACACCTACATCTGAAATGCCTATCGACACCTATATCTGAAATGCCTATCGACACCTATATCTGAAATGCCTATCGACACCTATTTTTGAAATGCCTATCGGAAACTACATCTGAAATGCCTATCAGCACCTATATTTGAAATGCCTATCGGCAACCATATCTGGAATGCCTATCGGCACCTATATTTGAAATGCCTAACGGCTTCTATATCTGAAATGCCTATCGGCACCTATTTTTAAAATGCCAATCGGCAACTATATCTGAAATGCCTATCGGCACCTATATCTGAAATGCCTATCGACACCTATATCTGAAATGCCTACGACACCTATATCTGAAATGCCTATCGACACCTATATCTGAAATGCCTATCGACACCTATATCTGAAATGCCTATCGACACCTATATCTGAAATGCCTATCGACACCTATATCTGAAATGCCTATCGACACCTATATCTGAAATGCCTATCGACACCTATTTTTGAAATGCCTATCGGAAACTACATCTGAAATGCCTATCAGCACCTATATTTGAAATGCCTATCGGCAACCATATCTGGAATGCCTATCGGCACCTATATTTGAAATGCCTATCGGCTTCTATATCTGAAATGCCTATCGGCACCTATTTTTAAAATGCCAATCGGCAACTATATCTGAAATGCCTATCGGCACCTATATCTGAAATGCCTATCGACACCTATATCTGAAATGCCTATCGACACCTATATCTGAAATGCCTATCGACACCTATATCTGAAATGCCTATCGACACCTATATCTGAAATGCCTATCGACACCTATATCTGAAATGCCTATCGACACCTATATCTGAAATGCCTATCGACACCTATATCTGAAATGCCTGTCGACACCTATTTTTGAAATGCCTATCAGAAACTACATCTGAAATGCCTATCAGCACCTATATTTGAAATGCCTATCGGCAACCATATCTGGAATGCCTATCGGCACCTATATTTGAAATGCCTATCGGCTTCTATATCTGAAATGCCTATCGGCACCTATTTTTAAAATGTCAATCGGCAACTATATCTGAAATGCCTATCGGCACCTATATCTGAAATGCCTATCGACACCTATATCTGAAATGCCTATCGACACCTATATCTGAAATGCCTATCGACACCTATATCTGAAATGCCTATCGACACCTATATCTGAAATGCCTATCGACACCTATATCTGAAATGCCTATCGACACCTATATCTGAAATGCCTATCGACACCTATTTTTGAAATGCCTATCGGAAACTACATCTGAAATGCCTATCAGCACCTATATTTGAAATGCCTATCGGCAACCATATCTGGAATGCCTATCGGCACCTATATTTGAAATGCCTATCGGCTTCTATATCTGAAATGCCTATGGGCACCTATTTTTAAAATGCCAATCGGCAACTATATCTGAAATGCCTATCGGCACCTATATCTGAAATGCCTATCGACACCTATATCTGAAATGCCTATCGACACATATATCTGAAATGCCTATCGACACCTATATCTGAAATCCCTATCGACACCTATATCTGAAATGCCTATCGACACCTATATCTGAAATGCCTATCGACACCTATATCTGAAATGCCTATCGACACCTATATCTGAAATGCCTATCGACACCTATTTTTGAAATGCCTATCGGAAACTACATCTGAAATGCCTATCAGCACCTATATTTGAAATGCCTATCGGCAACCATATCTGGAATGCCTATCGGCACCTATATTTGAAATGCCTATCGGCTTCTATATCTGAATTGCCTATCGGCACCTATTTTTAAAATGCCAATCGGCAACTATATCTGAAATGCCTATCGGCACCTATATCTGAAATGCCTATCGACACCTATATCTGAAATGCCTATCGACACCTCTATCTGAAATGCCTATCGACACCTCTATCTGAAATGCCTATCGACACCTATATCTGAAATGCCTATCGACACCTATATCTGAAATGCCTATCGACACCTATATTTGAAATGCCTATCGACACCTATTTTTGAAATGTCTATCGGAAACTACATCTGAAATGCCTATCAGCACCTATATTTGAAATGCCTATCGGCAACCATATCTGGAATGCCTATCGGCACCTATATTTGAAATGCCTATCGGCTTCTATATCTGAAATGCCTATCGGCACCTATTTTTAAAATGCCAATCGGCAACTATATCTGAAATGCCTATCGACACCTATATCTGAAATGCCTATCGACACCTATATCTGATTTGCCTATCGACACCTATATCTGAAATGCCTATTGACACCTATATCTGAAATGCCTATCGACACCTATATCTGAAATGCCTATCGACACCTATATCTGAAATGCCTATCGACATTATATCTGAAATGCCTATCGACACCTATATCTGATTTGCCTATCGACACCTATATCTGAAATGCCTATCGACACCTATATCTGAAATGCCTATCGACACCTATATCTGAAATGCCTATCGACACCTATATCTGAAATGCCTATCGACACCTATATCTGAAATGCCTATCGACACCTATTTTTGTAATGCCTATCGGAAACTACATCTGAAATGCCTATCAGCACCTATATTTGAAATGCCTATCGGCAACCATATCTGGAATGCCTATCGGCACCTATATTTTAAATGCCTATCGGCTTCTATATCTGAAATGCCTATCGGCACCTATATCTGAAATGCCTATCGACACGTATATCTGAAATGCCTATCGACACCTACATCTGAAATGCCTATCGACACCTATATCTGAAATGCCTATCGACACCTATATCTGAAATGCCTATCGACACCTATATCTGAAATGCCTATCGACACCTATTTTTGTAATGCCTATCGGAAACTACATCTGAAATGCCTATCAGCACCTATATTTGAAATGCCTATCGGCAACCATATCTGGAATGCCTATCGGCACCTATATTTTAAATGCCTATCGGCTTCTATATCTGAAATGCCTATCGGCACCTATATCTGAAATGCCTATCGACACCTATATCTGAAATGCCTATCGACACTTATATCTGAAATGCCTATCGACACCTATATCTGAAATGCCTATCGACACCTATATCTGATTTGCCTATCGACACCTATATCTGAAATGCCTATCGACACCTATATCTGAAATGCCTATCGACACCTATATCTGAAATGCCTATCGACACCTATATCTGAAATGCCTATCGACACCTATATCTGAAATGCCAATCGACACCTATTTTTGTAATGCCTATCGGAAACTACATCTGAAATGCCTATCAGCACCTATATTTGAAATGCCTATCGGCAACCATATCTGGAATGCCTATCGGCACCTATATTTGAAATGCCTATCGGCTTCTATATCTGAAATGCCTATCGGCACCTATATCTGAAATGCCTATCGACACCTATATCTGAAATGCCTATCGACACCTACATCTGAAATGCCTATCGACACCTATATCTGAAATGCCTATCGACACCTATATCTGAAATGCCTATCGACACCTATTTTTGAAATGCCTATCGGAAACTACATCTGAAATGCCTATCAGCACCTATATTTGAAATGCCTATCGGCAACCATATCTGGAATGCCTATCGGCACCTATATTTGAAATGCCTATCGGCTTCTATATCTGAAATGCCTATCGGCACCTATTTTTAAAATGCCAATCGGCAACTATATCTGAAATGCCTATCGGCACCTATATCTGAAATGCCTATCGACACCTATATCTGAAATGCCTACGACACCTATATCTGAAATGCCTATCGACACCTATATCTGAAATGCCTATCGACACCTATATCTGAAATGCCTATCGACACCTATATCTGAAATGCCTATCGACACCTATATCTGAAATGCCTATCGACACCTATATCTGAAATGCCTATCGACACCTATTTTTGAAATGCCTATCGGAAACTACATCTGAAATGCCTATCAGCACCAATATTTGAAATGCCTATCGGCAACCATATCTGGAATGCCTATCGGCACCTATATTTGAAATGCCTATCGGCTTCTATATCTGAAATGCCTATCGGCACCTATTTTTAAAATGCCAATCGGCAACTTAATCTGAAATGCCTATCGGCACCTATATCTGAAATGCCTATCGACACCTATATCTGAAATGCCTATCGACACCTATATCTGAAATGCCTATCGACACCTATATCTGAAATGCCTATCGACACCTATATCTGAAATGCCTATCGACACATATATCTGAAATGCCTATCGACACCTATATCTGAAATGCCTATCGACACCTATATCTGAAATGCCTATCGACACCTATATCTGAAATGCCTATCGACACCTATTTTTGAAATGCCTATCGGAAACTACATCTGAAATGCCTATCAGCACCTATATTTGAAATGCCTATCGGCAACCATATCTGGAATGCCTATCGGCACCTATATTTGAAATGCCTATCGGCTTCTATATCTGAAATGCCTATCGGCACCTATTTTTAAAATGCCAATCGGCAACTATATCTGAAATGCCTATCGGCACCTATATCTGAAATGCCTATCGACACCTATATCTGAAATGCCTATCGACACCTATATCTGAAATGCCTATCGACACCTATATCTGAAATGCCTATCGACACCTATATCTGAAATGCCTATCGACACCTATATCTGAAATGCCTATCGACACCTATATCTGAAATGCCTATCGACACCTATATCTGAAATGCCTATCGACACCTATTTTTGAAATGCCTATCAGAAACTACATCTGAAATGCATATCAGCACCTATATTTGAAATGCCTATCGGCAACCATATCTGGAATGCCTATCGGCACCTATATTTGAAATGCCTATCGGCTTCTATATCTGAAATGCCTATCGGCACCTATTTTTAAAATGCCAATCGGCAACTATATCTGAAATGCCTATCGGCACCTATATCTGAAATGCCTATCGACACCTATATCTGAAATGCCTATCGACACCTATATATGAAATGCCTATCGACACCTATATCTGAAATGCCTATCGACACCTATATCTGAAATGCCTATCGACACCTATATCTGAAATGCCTATCGACACCTATATCTGAAATGCCTATCGACACCTATATCTGAAATGCCTATCGACACCTATTTTTGAAATGCCTATCGGAAACTACATCTGAAATGCCTATCAGCACCTATATTTGAAATGCCTATCGGCAACCATATCTGGAATGCCTATCGGCACCTATATTTGAAATGCCTATCGGCTTCTATATCTGAAATGCCTATCGGCACCTATATCTGAAATGCCTATCGGCACCTATTTTTGAAATGCCTATCGGAAACTATATCTGAAATGCCTATCGACACCTATATCTGAAATGCCTATCGACACATATATCTGAAATGCCTATCGACACCTATATCTGAAATCCCTATCGACACCTATATCTGAAATGCCTATCGACACCTATATCTGAAATGCCTATCGACACCTATATCTGAAATGCCTAGCGACACCTATATCTGAAATGCCTATCGACACCTATTTTTGAAATGCCTATCGGAAACTACATCTGAAATGCCTATTAGCACCTATATTTGAAATGCCTATCGGCAACCATATCTGGAATGCCTATCGGCACCTATATATCAAATGCCTATCGGCTTCTATATCTGAATTGCCTATCGGCACCTATTTTTAAAATGCCAATCGGCAACTATATCTGAAATGCCTATCGGCACCTATATCTGAAATGCCTATCGACACCTATATCTGAAATGCCTATCGACACCTCTATCTGAAATGCCTATCGACACCTCTATCTGAAATGCCTATCGACACCTATATCTGAAATGCCTATCGACACCTATATCTAAAATGCCTATCGACACCTATATCTGAAATGCCTATCGACACCTATTTTTGAAATGTCTATCGGAAACTACATCTGAAATGCCTATCAGCACCTATATTTGAAATGCCTATCGGCAACCATATCTGGAATGCCTATCGGCACCTATATTTGAAATGCCTATCGGCTTCTATATCTGAAATGCCTATCGGCACCTATTTTTAAAACGCCAATCGGCAACTATATCTGAAATGCCTATCGGCACCTATATCTGAAATGCCTATCGACACCTATATCTGAAATGCCTATCGACACCTATATCTGAAATGCCTATCGACACCTATATCTGAAATGCCTATCGACACCTATATCTGAAATGCCTATCGACACCTATATCTAAAATGCCTATCGACACCTATATCTGAAATGCCTATCGACACCTATATCTGAAATGCCTATCGACACCTATATCTGAAATGCCTATCGACACCTATTTTTGAAATGCCTATCGGAAACTACATCTGAAATGCCTATCAGCACCTATATTTGAAATGCCTATCGGCAACCATATCTGGAATGCCTATCGGCACCTATATTTGAAATGCCTATCGGCTTCTATATCTGAAATGCCTATTGGCACCTATTTTTAAAATGCCAATCGGCAACTATATCTGAAATGCCTATCGGCACCTATATCTGAAATGCCTATCGACACCTATATCTGAAATGCCTATCGACACCTATATCTGAAATGCCTATCGATACCTATATCTGAAATGCCTATCGACACCTATATCTGAAATGCCTATCGACACCTATATCTGAAATGCCTATCGACACCTATATCTGAAATGCCTATCGACACCTATTTTTGAAATGCCTATCGGAAACTACATCTGAAATGCCTATTAGCACCTATATTTGAAATGCCTATCGGCAACCATATCTGGAATGCCTATCGGCATCTATATTTGAAATGCCTATCGGCTTCTATATCTGAAATGCCTATCGGCACCTATTTTTAAAATGCCAATCGGCAACTATATCTGAAATGCCTATCGACACCTATATCTAAAATGCCTATCGACACCTATATCTGAAATGCCTATCGACACATATATCTGAAATGCCTATCGACACCTATATCTGAAATGCCTATCGACACCTATATCTGAAATGCCTATCGACACCTATTTTTGAAATGCCTATCGGAAACTACATCTGAAATGCCTATCAGCACCTATATTTGAAATGCCTATCGGCAACCATATCTGGAATGCCTATCGGCACCTATATTTGAAATGCCTATCGGCTTCTATATCTGAAATGCCTATCGGCACCTATTTTTAAAATGCCAATCGGCAACTATATCTGAAATGCCTATCGGCACCTATATCTGAAATGCCTATCGACACCTATATCTGAAATGCCTATCGACACCTATATCTGAAATGCCTATCGACACCTATATCTGAAATGCCTATCGACACCTATATCTGAAATGCCTATCGACACCTATATCTGAAATGCCTATCGACACCTATATCTGAAATGCCTATCGACACCTATATCTGAAATGCCTATCGACACCTATTTTTGAAATGCCTATCGGAAACTACATCTGAAATGCCTATCAGCACCTATATTTGAAATGCCTATCGGCAACCATATCTGGAATGCCTATCGGCACCTATATTTGAAATGCCTATCGGCTTCTATATCTGAAATGCCTATCGGCACCTATTTTTAAAATGCCAATCGGCAACTATATCTGAAATGCCTATCGGCACCTATATCTGAAATGCCTATCGACACCTATATCTGAAATGCCTATCGACACCTATATCTGAAATGCCTATCGACACCTATTTTTGAAATGCCTATCGGAAACTACATCTGAAATGCCTATCAGCACCTATATTTGAAATGCCTATCGGCAACCATATCTGGAATGCCTATCGGCACCTATATTTGAAATGCCTATCGGCTTCTATATCTGAAATGCCTATCGGCACCTATTTTTAAAATGCCAATCGGCAACTATATCTGAAATGCCTATCGGCACCTATATCTGAAATGCCTATCGACACCTATATCTGAAATGCCTATCGACACCTATATCTGAAATGCCTATCGACACCTATATCTGAAATGCCTATCGACACCTATATCTGAAATGCCTATCGACACCTATATCTGAAATGCCTATCGACACCTATATCTGAAATGCCTATCGACACCTATATCTGAAATGCCTATCGACACGTATTTTTGAAATGCCTATCGAAAACTACATCTGAAATGCCTATCAGCACCTATATTTGAAATGCCTATCGGCAACCATATCTGGAATGCCCATCGGCACCTATATTTGAAATGCCTATCGGCTTCTATATCTGAAATGCCTATCGGCACCTATTTTTAAAATGCCAATCGGCAACTATATCTGAAATGCCTATCGGCACCTTTATCTGAAATGCCTATCGACACCTATATCTGAAATGACTATCGACACCTATATCTGAAATGCCTATCGACACCTATATCTGAAATGCCTATCGACACCTATATCTGAAATGCCTATCGACACCTATATCTGAAATGCCTATCGACACCTATATCTGAAATGCCTATCGACACCTATATCTGAAATGCCTATCGACACCTATTTTTGAAATGCCAATCGGAAACTACATCTGAAATGCCTATCAGCACCTATATTTGAAATGCCTATCGGAAACCATATCTGGAATGCCTATCGGCACCTATATTTGAAATGCCTATCGGCTTCTATATCTGAAAAGCCTTTCGGCACCTATTTTTAAAATGCCAATCGGCAACTATATCTGAAATGCCTATCGGCACATATATCTGAAATGCCTATCGACACCTATATCTGAAATGCCTATCAACACCTATATCTGAAATGCCTATCGACACCCATATCTGAAATGCCTATCGACACCTATATCTGAAATGCCTATCGACACCTATATCTGAAATGCCTATCGACACCTATATCTGAAATGCCTATCGACACCTATATCTGAAATGCCTAGCGACACCTATATCTGAAATGCCTATCGACACCTATTTTTGAAATGCCTATCGGAAACTACATCTGAAATGCCTATTAGCACCTATATTTGAAATGCCTATCGGCAACCATATCTGGAATGCCTATCGGCACCTATATATCAAATGCCTATCGGCTTCTATATCTGAATTGCCTATCGGCACCTATTTTTAAAATGCCAATCGGCAACTATATCTGAAATGCCTATCGGCACCTATATCTGAAATGCCTATCGACACCTATATCTGAAATGCCTATCGACACCTCTATCTGAAATGCCTATCGACACCTCTATCTGAAATGCCTATCGACACCTATATCTGAAATGCCTATCGACACCTATATCTGAAATGCCTATCGACACCTATATCTGAAATGCCTATCGACACCTATTTTTGAAATGTCTATCGGAAACTACATCTGAAATGCCTATCAGCACCTATATTTGAAATGCCTATCGGCAACCATATCTGGAATGCCTATCGGCACCTATATTTGAAATGCCTATCGGCTTCTATATCTGAAATGCCTATCGGCACCTATTTTTAAAATGCCAATCGGCAACTATATCTGAAATGCCTATCGGCACCTATATCTGAAATGCCTATCGACACCTATATCTGAAATGCCTATCGACACCTATATCTGAAATGCCTATCGACACCTATATCTGAAATGCCCATCGACACCTATATCTGAAATGCCTATCGACACCTATATCTGAAATGCCTATCGACACCTATATCTAAAATGCCTATCGACACCTATATCTGAAATGCCTATCGACACCTATTACTGAAATGCCTATCGACACCTATTTTTGAAATGCCTATCGGAAACTACATCTGAAATGCCTATCAGCACCTATATTTGAAATGCCTATCGGCAACCATATCTGGAATGCCTATCGGCACCTATATTTGAAATGCCTATCGGCTTCTATATCTGAAATGCCTATCGGCACCTATTTTTAAAATGCCAATCGGCAACTATATCTGAAATGCCTATCGGCGCCTATATCTGAAATGCCTATCGACACCTATATCTGAAATGCCTATCGACACCTATATCTGAAATGCCTATCGACACCTATATCTGAAATGCCTATCGACACCCATATCTGAAATGCCTATCGACAACTATATCTGAAATGCCTATCGACACCTATATCTGAAATGCCTATCGACACCTATATCTGAAATGCCTATCGACACCTATTTTTGAAATGCCTATCGGAAACTACATCTGAAATGCCTATCAGCACCTATATTTGAAATGACTATCGGCAACCATATCTGGAATGCCTATCGGCACCTATATTTGAAATGCCTATCGGCTTCTATATCTGAAATGCCTATCGGCACCTATTTTTAAAATGCCAATCGGCAACTATATCTGAAATGCCTATCGGCACCTATATCTGAAATGCCTATCGACACCTATATCTGAAATGCCTATCGACACCTATATCTGAAATGCCTATCGACACCTATATCTGAACTGCCTATCGACACCTATATCTGATTTGCCTATCGACACCTATATCTGAAATGCCTATCGACACCTATATCTGAAATGCCTATCGACACCTATATCTGAAATGCCTATCGACACCTATATCTGAAATGCCTATCGACACCTATTTTTGTAATGCCTATCGGAAACTACATCTGAAATGCCTATCAGCACCTATATTTGAAATGCCTATCGGCAACCATATCTGGAATACCTATCGGCACCTATATTTGAAATGCCTATCGGCTTCTATATCTGAAATGCCTATTGGCACCTATTTTTAAAATGCCAATCGGCAACTATATCTGAAATGCCTATCGGCACCTATATCTGAAATGCCTATCGACACCTATATCTGAAATGCCTATCGACACCTATATCTGAAATGCCTATCGACACCTATATCTGAAATGCCTATCGACACCTATTTTTGTAATGCCTATCGGAAACTACATCTGAAATGCCTATCAGCACCTGTATTTGAAATGCCTATCGGCAACCATATCTGGAATGCCTATCGGCACCTATATTTGAAATGCCTATCGGCTTCTATATCTGAAATGCCTATCGGCACCTATATCTGAAATGCCTCTCGACACCTATATCTGAAATGCCTATCGACACCTATATCTGAAATGCCTATCGACACCTATATCTGAAATGCCTATCGACACCTATATCTGATTTGCCTATCGACACCTATATCTGAAATGCCTATCGACACCTATATCTGAAATGCCTATCGACACCTATATCTGAAATGCCTATCGACACCTATATCTGAAATGCCTATCGACACCTATTTTTGTAATGCCTATCGGAAACTACATCTGAAATGCCTATCAGCACCTATATTTGAAATGCCTATCGGCCACCATATCTGGAATGCCTATCGGCACCTATATTTGAAATGCCTATCGGCTTCTATATCTGAAATGCCTATCGGCACCTATATCTGAAATGCCTATCGACACCTATATCTGAAATGCCTATCGACACCTACATCTGAAATGCCTATCGACACCTATATCTGAAATGCCTATCGACACCTATATCTGAAATGCCTATCGACACCTATTTTTGAAATGCCTATCGGAAACTACATCTGAAATGCCTATCAGCACCTATATTTGAAATGCCTATCGGCAACCATATCTGGAATGCCTATCGGCACCTATATTTGAAATGCCTATCGGCTTCTATATCTGAAATGCCTATCGGCACCTATTTTTAAAATGCCAATCGGCAACTATATCTGAAATGCCTATCGGCACCTATATCTGAAATGCCTATCGACACCTATATCTGAAATGCCTATCGACACCTATATCTGAAATGCCTATCGACACCTATATCTGAAATGCCTATCGACACCTATATCTGAAATGCCCATCGACACCTATATCTGAAATGCCTATCGACACCTATATCTGAAATGCCTATCGAAACCTATTTTTGAAATGCCTATCGGAAACTACATCTGAAATGCCTATCAGCACTTATATTTGAAATGCCTATCGGCAACCATATCTGGAATGCCTATCGGCACCTATATTTGAAATGCCTATCGGCTTCTATATCTGAAATGCCTATCGGCACCTATTTTTAAAATGCCAATCGGCAACTATATCTGAAATGCCTATCGGCACCTATATCTGAAATGCCTATCGACACCTATATCTGAAATGCCTATCGACACCTATATCTGAAATGCCTATCGACACCTATATCTGAAATGCCTATCGACACCTATATCTGAAATGCCTATCGACACCTATATCTGAAATGCCTATCGACACCTATATCTGAAATGCCTATCGACACCTATTTTTGAAATGCCTATCGACACCTATATCTGAAATGCCTATCGACACCTATATCTAAAATGCCTATCGACACCTATTTTTGAAATGCCTATCGGAAACTACAGCTGAAATGCCTATCAGCACCTATATTTGAAATGCCTATCGGCAACCATATCTGGAATGCCTATCGGCACCTATATTTGAAATGCCTATCGGCTTCTATATCTGAAATGCCTATCGGCACCTATTTTTAAAATGCCAATCGGCAACTATATCTGAAATGCCTATCGGCACCTATATCTGAAATGCCTATCGACACCTATATCTGAAATGCCTATCGACACCTATATCTGAAATGCCTATCGGCACCTATATCTGAAATGCCTATCGACACCTATATCTGAAATGCCTATCGACACCTATATCTGAAATGCCTATCGACACCTATATCTGAAATGCCTATCGACACCTATATCTGATTTGCCTATCGACACCTATATCTGAAATGCCTATCGACACCTATATCTGAAATGCCTATCGACACCTATATCTGAAATGCCTATCGACACCTATATCTGAAATGCCTATCGACACAATTATTTTTGAAATGCCTATCGGAAACTACATCTGAAATGCCTATCAGCACCTATATTTGAAATGCCTATCGGCAACTATATCTGGAATGCCTATCAGCAGCTATATTTGAAATGCCTATCGGCAACCATACCTGGAATGCCTATCGGCACCTATATTTAAAATGCCTATCGGCTTCTATATCTGAAATGCCTATCGGCACCTATTTTTAAAATGCCAATCGGCAACTATATCTGAAATGCCTATCGGCACCTATATCTGAAATGCCTATCGACACCTATATCTGAAATGCCTATCGACACCTATATCTGAAATGCCTATCGACACCTATATCTGAAATGCCTATCGACACCTATATCTGAAATGCCTATCGACACCTATATCTGAAATGCCTATCGACACCTCTATCTGAAATGCCTATCGACACCTATATCTGAAATGCCTATCGACACCTATATCTGAAATGCCTATCGACACCTATATCTGAAATGCCTATCGACACCTATTTTTGAAATGCCTATCGACACCTATATCTGAAATGCCTATCGACACCTATATCTGAAATGCCTATCGACACCTATTTTTGAAATGCCTATCGGAAACTACATCTGAAATGCCTATCAGCACCTATATTTGAAATGCCTATCGGCAACCATATCTGGAATGCCTATCGGCACCTATATTTGAAATGCCTATCGGCTTCTATATCTGAAATGTCTATCGGCACCTATTTTTAAAATGCCAATCGGCAACTATATCTGAAATGCCTATCGGCAC